>CAUJRU010001584.1:0-134961 GCA_963277665.1 Viscum album
ATATTGAATCTAAAACTTTTTATTTATGTCTATTATATCAAACTAGATGAATTGTGTTAAAAATTGAATATAATGATATTTTATCAGTGTAATATTTTATTAAATAATATAAAAAAAAATTAAAATAGGGAAATTTTGATATTATAGGGTCCAAAATGTCCAAAATTGTATATTTATGGGTCAATTTTTACATTATAAGTAAAAAATAAGTCCCTTTTATATTAAAAAAGTATTTCTTTAGTTAAAACATAAATGAATTAACTGAGGGTTAATTAAAATTATAATGTCTAAAATGACACAAAAATATGTATAAATTCTATGATTTAAAATTATTAAAATCATTTAATACCTTATGTTGTGATCTATTTCATTTAGGATTCATTTTTCTTAATAATTAATTTATTATAATTTAATTTTTTTTCAAATTCCATAATTGCCCCTCACCAAAATTATAAAAGGGCACCTCCTCCCTAACATCATTAGAAAAATTTGAGACTTCTAGCTCAACCATCATCTCAAAGTAATGTTATAAAAATTCCTAACCACGTTTCAAGGTTTATTTTTTCCCAAAATACCAATAAAAGAAACCATTATAGGATATCTAATTGAGTTATTTCATAGAAGAGGAAACCACCAAACCCGATTACATTATTTTAAACCCTTCTTAACATTAATAAATGTATGGTATTTATCATAAAATAATAAATTTAATATAATAAATATGATTAATTTATATTATGATTTTGAAAACACTGTAATATATCTTCTATCGTATAAAATGAGAAGTGAAATTATCACTCGTACGTACATAGGGCTAACCGTATCCACATAGTGATATAATTAGTTTTTCATCACCATATTTTATTGATGGGTATTATGATGGGTTTAATATTTATATATGATAATTTTTACTAAATTTTACTTCTTTAATGATAATATAATGTCTAAATTTTTATCATCTAATCCATTTGTAAACAAGTAGGTTAGTCGTGAGTACTTGTGGACTGCCACAACCACACAACTATGTCATTCATTTTTCATTTATATTTTACTTGGATGGTAATGAGAATTAATTTTATGAATATATGTAATATATTGGATATAAAAATAATACTTATTATTATGGGTTTAATATTTATATATGTTACTTATTACTAAATTTTACTTCTTTAATTATAATATCATGTATAACTTCTTATCATCCCATCCCTTTGAAAAAATTAAGGTCGGTCGTGTGTACTTGTGGATTTCCACCACCCTGAAGTAATGTAAATATTTTTTTATTTATATTTCACTTGGATGGAAATGAGAATTATTATTTGGAATATATGTAATATTTAGGATATAAGAATTATCATTAAAATATGAATTAATATTTATATTTCTTTCATTTTATCCGTAAAAAAATAAAATCAGTGTTCATGTTTATGTTTGGAATACCATCTCCATGAATGTTATATTTCATTTTTCTATATTTAAATTTTATGTATAACTATAATATTTATGTAATGAATATATATGATATTTATATAATTAGTAATATTCATCACATGACATAACCAAGATATATATACAAGTTCTATAACTACTAAGATAGAATATTCTTGGTAAGAGAAAAATTTGACACCCATAAATGATGATTTTAATAGAGAATTGTAAACAAAAGGGGGTGTTGAATTTTTATATACAGAATAATATATGATATTATAATTTTTAAAATTAATCTAGTATTGAGTTATAAAAATGTAAATTTATTATACAGTAGTTTAGAGAGAATTCAAATCAAAGATAACTCAAGGTAAGGATTTAATGTCACAATACAATTGTTTATCATGATTGATTATGACTATGATTTCAATGTATAAATCTTATGATCAAACTCTTAAGAAACTTTTTAAATCTATTCTTCTCAGGTTATTTACTAAAAATAATTTCTTTTCTTTTTCCTCACCTTATATACTTAAGAGATTGAAAATATTATTTTAAATAAAATCAATGTTATTTCTATCTCAATAAAAAATCCTTTTTATTCCATGAACATGTTTTATATAAATGTTTTAATATTTTTTTTCTATTCCAAAATGATTTCATAATGAAATTTTTACCCATGTGTCACATTCTAAGAAATTGGTTGAAAATAATCTTTTTTAATTTTCAAATGAGGTACTCTCTCAATTTTCTAAAAAAATTATAGATGAACTATTTTTTAACATATATATAATGAATATATTTTCATTCCATCATGAAAAATATTTTATGTGAAGTTTACTTCATAAGTTTAAAACGTTCCTTTCAAATAATTTTTTTCTTTTATAATTTCATAGTTTTTTATAATGGATTCCCAAATTGAAATGTTATTTTCCCCAATAATATTTTAATGTTATTTAATGTCATTTATTTTAATCAATAAAAAAACCATGATTTCACTAATGATTTATTTTTTATATTATCTAATGATATCATACACAATAATTCTATATATTATTTATGTTTTTGGAATAAATATTTTTATAAAACCCATTATTTCCCAGGGGCTGTGCTATGATGAAATAAAGAAATGTTTATGAATCCAATTTCATTTCAATGGTTTATACTGTGATGAAATATTTGTGAAATCTAATTATTTTCAAGGGATATGAGATGATTAATTAGTTATGATATTGTGTCACACATATGTATTATTTTCATTATGTGATTGGTGGGACCTATATCTTCATCATATTCATTGGGTAAAGATTGATATCACATGATATAAATAGGAATGGAAGGGAGAGTAAAACCAATTCAGTAAAGGACTATGTCCACTGTGATAGTATTTATATTGAACCTTGACCACATTGATTGTTTGGGGATATAACCTATTCCACTATCATATACTATAAAATTATCCATTAATAATAGGTAGATGATTTATTATTCTTCATTTTATGCCAAAATTCCATTTATAATTCTAGTGCTACTCTCTTATTGATCATGTTAAATTATTCCATTACAATAAATATATTATAAACTAGGAGGATTTATTCCGTGGATTAAGATTATGTTATAGGATATGTTTTGTTTGGTATTAAAGTATTAATATCATGTTCGCATACCACTTTTTGTAATGTAGTCCTTATTGGATCATTTTTTATCTCCCTTTTCTACCCTTACTGAGCCTTAGAGCTCACCCTTTATTATTTTTCATTTCCCTAATTATGAATTTATTTTTTATGTAATATATATATAAGAAGGGTGAGAATTATGAAGATTTATGTGGGATAAGATTTAGAACTATCATGATCTAGTTGTATATATTTCCACGATTAAAAATATACTAGACCTATGAGATTCGATAATGGATTGTTATTATATATAAAAAAAGTAATCATATTTGATTTATTATATATGTATGAAAAGTATGAGTCACTATATGTGGTATTATAGAAATATTTAGATAATAGTTATAAACATGGATGATAAAACATTAGAAATAACCCATGTGATAAGTCTAATAATATGATAAAATACTAAATTCATGTAAATGAACATGAATAAACTAGGTTAAAACTACCGTGTCATATAATATAGTGTAATGATTTAGAATCTTATAAAAAAATCATGATTAAGTGGTTTCCCACAATGATTTGTTTCACACTATTCTTTTTTGTTTTATTCCTTATCAAGAACACAAATAAATCAAGTTAATGATTAATGTGAAAGATAATTCAATGAGTTTTCTCATAATAAATTGAATGTTATGGGATCTGGAATAAATAAAAACATGTTTCTATGCTTAAGGAACATTCTCAATATAGAATTTTATAAATTCAAGATGGAAGTTTTCAAATCATTATGATATTAAAAACAAGAAAAGGAGTGAAAAACTGTCAGTTGAGTCTAATATGAGGCAAGATAGACCTTCTTTTAGTGGGCCCACTAATCTAATAGTTGTTGATAAATTGATAAATACAATTGAGAATATATTTTCCATTTTTCAATATTAGAAACATGAGAATTTTATTCTAGAAATTAATTATTTGGAAGGTGATGTAGATAAGTGGTGGACTCTTATCAAGAACATGATATAATAATAATAAATTAAATCTGTGGATTGGTGTGATTTTAAAGACATATTTTCCAAAAAATTTCTTACCACATTTTATTCCTAGGAAAATGGAAAATTAATTCCCTAAGTTAAATCATAATTATAATTAATCCATCCGTCCTTACAGGGAAAACATCAAAATATTTTCAAGGTAAACCTATAATATTATCATTCAACCAAAATGTACAGATAATCGATTAATTGGTAGAATAAAACCATGTGTATGAAGGTAATTACCCCAATGAAAATTAAGTAGCTTTGAATAAATTACTTGATATTATCTCAAGGTGGAGATAAAAATTTTAGATAAACATCAATTTATCTTATTTTATATGAAAAGTGAAATGGAATTCAAAAGAAATTCTAAAAAAACATAGAGAAAATAATATGGGCCTTAGTTTATGATTGATGTGTTGAAGGAAACATGTTGCAAATTAACATAATGGAACTTCTAAATATTTCATGTCTAGAAAATAATGTCATTGGTAATCCTACTGTTAATGTAATGGGAAGAAGTCTTCTAATGATGTCAATAGAGATAATGATCTAAATAATATACCACCTAGACTCTAATGTCTTAAATTCCTGATGTATAGGCATTAGGATGACCATTTCTCAAATATAATGGTCAATGAAGATGATAAGTGTCAAAAACCAATTATTACCTGAGATAAAGGGAAATATCATGTGATCACTATTTCTGATGAGGGTTACGATAACGAAATTGTGAAAAGTACACTTACCATCCAATCTAAAACTACTAATGTCTTATTTAATTCGATATTTATGCACACTTTTATATATAAATTATTTTCTAAGGTTATAATAGTACCATATCAAAAATTAGATATTGAGTTACCAATAAACACCCCTAATGGTATGATGATTTCATCCCATGTCTATGATTCTTCTCTAGTTGATGTTTTTGGGAATGTGTTTCCTAAAAATATTTTCATTTTTATCTAGTTGAATATAATGATATTTTGGAATTTTATTCTCATAATTTAAGTAAATCCCACATAATGTATTGAAAATGGGATGTTAAATTTGATATTCTGAACAATCATATGACCTCCTATCAGTGTGAAGATAAAAATGAACTTCTGATGGAAATTACACCCATTTTATGTGTCTGGATTCCTATTCTAAAGGGATCTTTATCCATGATATTTGTGTTGAAACCCAATATCTAAGATATTTATATTATTTTGGTGTCTATTAATCTATTTATAGAATAGTTTCATGGTATTATACTTAATCTTGATGTTGTGTTATCAATAGAACTCATACCTTTTACTACATATATTTCCAAGACACCATATAGAATGGGCCTAATTGAGTTTCAAGAATTGAAGAATAAACTATAGGAGAATATTGGAATGTTATTTATTTAGCCAATACATTCACTATGGGATGTACTTGTTTTCATTTTTAATAAGAAATATGTATCAATGTGACTCTATATTGATTATCGAGAACATAACAATAACAATTTGAAGAAAAATATCCTCTTCAACAAATTGATGATTAGTTTGATCAACCGGATATATCTCTATACTTTCCCAATATTAATATTGAATCTTGATATCATTAATTGAAGGTAAGGGGGAGTATATACTCAAGACATCATTCCATTAATTTTAGGGGAACTATGAATTTATAGTGGTTCAATTTGTCCTTACTAATTCCCATATTATAATCATGGATTTAATGAACAGAATATTTATAGATTACCTCAATTAGTATTTGGTACTCCTTATAGATCATATTATTATTTATTCAATGTGAAAGGAAGATTATGAATTTTATTTGATAATTGTGTCGAAGAACCTAGGGAAGGATAAGCATTTTAAAAAATATACTTATTATGAATTTTGGATTTAGAAAGTTTCATTATTTGATGATATAATCTCAAGAAAAGATATATCATTAAACTATAAAAGATAAAAGTTATTGAACATTGGTCCATACCAATCACTATGACTGAGATACATAGTTTTCTTAGTTTGGAATTATATCATCATCACTTTATGGAGAATTTTTCATATCTATCAAATCCCCTCACCAAGTATAATCAGAAGAGATCTAAGTTCCATTATATGGATTATTGTGATGATTATTTTAAGAAAATGAAGATAATGATCATCAATACACATGTTCTTTCACTACATTGTAGTGGAAATTTTTTTTAATCTTTAGTGATGTATCAAAAAGGGATTCAGATATGGAGATTGATATGGTGATATCTTATGCCTCACATCAATTGAAGGTCCATGAGAAAAATTACACAACTCATGATTTGTAAATAAAAAGATACACATTGACTCACCAGTGTAGTGTTCTATAACAGCATGCCTCAACACCAAAAAAAATAAATTAGAAAAATAAAGTATGAATATATAATTTAAATGAAGAGAAAACAATCTAGGCTCATTTTTTCAGTTTTAGTGATGTGATGTGCGTTACAAACAAAAATGATACATAAATATATTGAAAAACAAAATCAGAGTCATACTGGTCACACCGTGTGTTGAATTAAGGTGAAGAAGATTATTACCCATCTTAAATGACTTATGGATAATTTTCTATTAGTATCAAAACAATCCAGATGTGTTTTTTTTGGTTTTGAGTATTATGCTTATTTGTTTTTACTAAAAGGTAATTTTAAACTCGAAACAAGTACTTTGACTCATATGATTCATTTCGTATGTTAGTTTGATGACATACTAATTAATACATTTTAAAAATGACATATGAATCATTTTCTAAAATTAAAAATACAATCTGAGTGTGTTAGCTCAGTTTTCAGTGAGTTACATTTTTGAATAGAAAGGTTCATTTTAAACAGATAACAGACACATTGAGGAATACCAGACACATCATGTATCATATTAAGGTTTATATGATTTATAACCATCCAAAATTACTTATGGATCATTTTTATTAAGTATTAAAACAATCTGAACGTTTTTTCTTGGTTTTGAGTAGGTGAGTTTCCCTTTTTACTAAAATTGATGTTATTTTTAAATAAAAAGATACACTTTGACTCATATCGGTCACACCGTGTATCGGATTAAGTTAAAGATAATTATTACATGTCCAAAATGAATTTAGTATCATTTTCATAACGTTTTAAAATAATCAGAATGCATTTACTCAATTTTGAGTGTGTCACTTTTCTTTTTTACTAAAATGTCATTTTAAACTAGAAAGAAGGATATTGACTCACACCAATCACATTATATATCAGTTTTATCTGAGACTAATTCCATTACATCAAAAATTATATATTAATCAATTTCATACATTATCGAGAAAATATTGTGTGTTTTCTCAATTTTTGGTGAGTGATAATTGTTTAACTAAACATTTGATTTTAAACTAATAATAGACACATTGAGTCATACCGGGAACACCGTCCATCAGAATGAGGTGAAGAAGTTTCTAAAATGTCAAAAATAAAATATGGATCATTTCCTTAATGTATAAAACTAATATAAATTCATTTATTTGGTTATGAATAGTTCAATTTTCATTTTAACTAAAATTTATTTCATTTTTAAAAAAAAATCACTCAAAGTCATATCTGTCATACCATGTGTCTAATTGAGGTACAGTTAATTTCATACACATCTCAAATGTTGTATAGATCATTAAATATTTATAAATACAATACAAATTCATTTTATCTTTTTTTTATTGTGTCACTTGTTTTTTTACGAAAATGTCATTTTAAACTAGAAACACACACTTTGACAAAAACCAATCACATCGTGTACTGGGTTTACATGATAATGAATCCTACACATCATAAAAGAATTATGAATTGATGTACTAAATTTTAAAGGAAATAAATTCATGTTTTATTTTTTTATTGAGTGCTATTTTATGAACTAAACTGTCAATTTTAAACTGATAACATACACATTTATTCATAGCGGTCACATTGTGCAACGAATTGAGGTGTGGGTGATTCCTACATGTCTGAAATGACTTATATATTACTTCCCTAAGAGTGAAAAAATTGAATGCCTCCATAATACTATTTTTACAATCATATAAAACCCTATCATCTTTTTTAATAAAATAAAACCAATTAAAAACAATGTTTTTTCAAAATAAAAAATCTAATAAATCCCCAACCAATTATTTTATTTAAGTTATATTCCAATACTTGTGGGTAAATTCTAGGATTACAATTAAAGTAATTAATCATTAAATATAGATCTATGTCATATAAAATAAAATAATTTCTTAAACATAAACCCGTCAGCTGAAATAACACTTTTTCAACCCAAGACCCCCAGGCTGTGCAGCACTACAGTTGCGTATTCTGAATCTTTCATCTCCACCCTCTCTATTTCTTTCTCTCACTTCGCTATATCATTTCTCTAATTGTGTGGAGATTTTCTCTACAAGGATTTGGTGGGAATAGAGACATTGTGTATTAACTAGATCCAATGGTGTAATTCTCATAAATGGGAGGTATGTACCCTTTTAGATAACACAATGAGGTATAATTGTCATCCTCATCAGCTCACCTCCTGAACAATTATCATTTCATTTGGTTGTTTGAAACACATCCTCCATATATTGTGGACATTCAAATATGATTCTTGAAATACTCTATGTATTATTCATCCATGGGATGAATAATTCTATGAGTAGTACATGAAACATAAATGAGAAGGGGGATTAGTCTCATGGTAGCAAAATGAAATAATAACATTTAAGGAGATGAAGCTGACGAGGATGAAAATTGTACTTCATTGTGCCCACTAGAAGGGGAAATGCCTCCCATTTGTGATAATTACACCATTGGTACCAGTTATTAACTCATTACCACCATTTCCACAAAAACATTCAAGAGAAAATCTTCACACAACTAGTGAAACGATAGTGTGAATGGAGGAAATAAAATGCAAAGGACAGAGATAGATGAATCTGAATACTCAACTGTTGTGTTTTACAACCCATGGGTATTAGGTTCCTATAGTTTTCTTTCATCTGAAGATTTTATATTACTAAAATTAAATTATTTTATTTTATATGTAGACAGATTTAATGAAGATTTAATTTCATGTTTATCCTCAAATTTATCCGTAATAATTTGAATAAAACATTTATAAAATAATTGGTTAAATATTTTTTAAAATTTTTTATATAAAACATGATATTCATAAATAGGTTTTATTTTCATAAACAATTATAGGGTTTTATATTATTGGAAAAAGTGGTCGATGGAGATGTTTACTTCGTTCACACTTCCCTCGATAGGTAATAAACATAAATGGGGTTCATGCTTTAGACCATCAAAATATAAAAAATGGAGGTCAGTCCTCATTCGATACATTGATAAATAATGTGAATCTACCAAAAAATTATATATATATATATATGTTATATATATGTATGTATATATGTATTATATTTGTAACTTTATTTGAATATAATTATATATATGTGTCTGTGAATTATTTATCATATTTAAATTTGATTAAATATACAATATGTTATTTGATGTATATATATAATACTATTTAATCAAATGAAACAAAAAAACATCTATTAATACAATTTTTAAATTATATTATTTTTAAATAATTCTTATTTTGGGTAATTTCGTATGAAATATAATTATTTTAGTTTTGGAATGATTAATTATTTTTAAAAAAAGTATATATAGTTACCTAATTTCATTATTTGTAGAGTAACATGACTTTAAAATATTTTAAAGGTTGTTTAAGTATAAATTATAATATTGTTAATTAAATTTATATGTAGAAGTCAAAAAATGTTCCAGGTTCGAGGAAGGTTCGAGCACAAAAAAGTGATGCCATATTTGGAACCAGCGATCCATTCTTGGGGTCCCGGAGGGGCCGCGCGAAAAAAACTACTGGGTTGCACAAAAAAAATTTGTCCCGCACAAATAACTACGGAATTCGTGAGAGTTTTCTGCACATGAATGGAACTGTTTCGCGCCACTGCTCCGCATGGTTGATCTCTGCGCTGGTGACATCATGGGGCACTATATTTTGCGTTGAAGTGTTTTTCATGTGGACACGCGATCCCGAGCGACTACAAAAAGAATTCCACCCCTTCGACTTCAACCCCTGAAGAATATGAACTGTCTCCCCCGCGCAAAATTCCTCTCTCATGCACATAAAAAGATGGCTCTCAAGAACTAACTTTTTCATGCCAGGTCGCCCTGGGTTCCAACATTGCGTGCGACTACTCGGGCTCAATCCTTGTCCAAATCCCCTCGAACACCTTCACTAGTTTGAAATTCCATCCAATTGTGCACAATTAGGTCTTCAGCGAGCAATTCCTTTTGCACGTTGGCCTGATCTTTTTCACGCTCAGTGCTCAATTGCGCACCGGCCTAGAATTTTTCACTCCTACAATTAATTTGGTGTACCAGCCCGGCCCCCTTTTCATGCAACGACCCCTTTCAGGGAAAGCCTCCCGCCTTGTGTGACTATGATGTCCCTCTTCTAGGCATCATTTTCGGGCACCTCTGACACCCACAACACCTTTTCTATATACTCATTTCCCGTGAAACCTCATAAGTTCAGACGAAGTAATCTTAAAGTCCCTTGGATGATACCTCATGTTGCGTTGCTTCGCCCAAAGCTTCTTCACATAGGCACGCTAACGGCTATTCCTTCTTCGCACAGCCACGCTAACATGGACCCCCCGATGGTTCACTCTAGGACACCCCCAGCTATGGATTTTCCTGTCCCCTCTCTATGCCAAGGGAAAGAGGGTACCCGTTATGTAAATTATAGAGGTGTGGAGCAAACCCACCTAATCCGAGCTATATGATGTTAAACTGCCATGCACCTTCATCCTCAGCACATGACATTAAACTGTGACCTCACCCCATGCCTCAAACATGGGGTACCCCCACCTTGGAGATTCTCAACTCCTACTAGTCTCTACAGGGGATGATATCCTATTTGTGGGAGTGGCGTTTGTCCACGGGGAAAGGGAAACCATCTCGGTGTAAGCCCCTAGCTTTCTTGTAGGAGGCGACATCCCTACTCCTCCTTTCTTCTTCAATTCCTAGGGATAGCAAGGGGCATAATGGTGAATAGTGCTTCTCCTTTCTTCGGCCTCAAATCTTTCTCCTGTTGTGCTTTGTCTCCATCGAGCCTCCCTCCTAGAGTAAGTCCCAACCTCTTCGGGATTCTAACCAAGTATAATCCCATATTTCCTCTTCGGGCCGCTCCATGTGTAATCCCCACTCCACTTCCCACAGACGCACCTTTCGCGATATGATCGTCAGGTCTCTACTATCTCTTGTTTCTCACACCGAGCACGACTCACGTGGTCTTAGAGGAAGCACCAACCATGACATCCACCATGGTAACCCTAGAGTGTAATCCCCATGCCCTATACATGAACTATGAGGCCTTTGATCCTTTTTAAGGCAAGGTACGTAGGAATCCTCCATGAGGTTCAATCCCAACACCCGGTCATTTTGACCATCTTCACGTCGGTTCACCAACACCTTGGGTAGCCTAGAGTGTAATCCCCACACCCACCTACCTAGTCCACATGGAATTTGATCTTATCCAATGTAGGGTACGTAGGAATCCTCTACGAGGTCTAATCCCAATAACCATTGGACCCTAGGTTCTCCTTCACGTCGGTTTGCCGACGTCACCTGAACTATGTGGTCTTTGATCTTTGCCAAGGTAGGGTGCGTAGGAAGCCTCCCCGAGGTTCACGCCCACCATCCATCGGTCATCCTGACCCCCTTCACGTTGGTTCACCAACATCTTTGGCCGCCTCAGAGTGTATGTCCCAAATGCTGCCACCTGAACTATGTGGTATTTGATCCTTGCCATTGCAAGGTACATAAGAAACCTCCACGAGGTTCAAGTACAACAACCATCGGACCCCAGGTCCACCTTCTTATCGGTTCCCAACCACCTGAACTATGTGGTCCTTGATCCTTTCCTAGTTAGGGTATGTAGGAATCCTCCCTGAAGTTCAAGACCATCACCCATTGGTTGTTTCTACCCCCTTTATGTCGGTTCATACCTGTCATGCATGACGTTAAACTATGGACCCCATCCAGCGGTATGCCATTGTGACTACATCTAGTGGTAAACCATTGTGACTCTCTCTAGTGGTATGTTTTTGGGACTCCATCTATTGGTAAGTCATTGGGACCCCGTTCAGTGGAAAGACACCATAAAACGAACTACGAAGACATTGATTCCCTGTCACGGGGATACGTAGGAAGCCTCTTCGAGGATCAAGCCCAAAACCATCGTCATCCCTAGGACGGTTCCATCCCATTCACTACCCTCCTTGTGAATCCTTCTATCATCCATCCTGATTCCTACCCAGGTCGCCACATCCCAGTGGGATCATGCCACCCCATTCCCTGTTCCAACTAACAGCATTCGGGAGGCCACCCACACGATCGCCCTAGTATCGATGTTTCCACCCGGGGGTTCCTCCATCTAATCCACTCTAGTCAGTGTTCTGATCAGCCTGATTCATCTATGTCGGATGTTAACCATGCGGCACACCTTTTGTTAAACATGGGAAGCTGAGGAAAACATCAGATACATGCCCATGGAATACAATTCCTCGCGTCCGATGTGGGATTCCTCGAGCTTCTACGCCCTCGAGAAGCCCTATAATAAAGGAAAAAAGATAGACACACCAATCCCATAGCATCCAGACACGCCAATGATTCCCAACGTGACTACTCCCTTAACCAAAGGTTTCTTCCTTGACTGGACCCCTTGAAATGTCATGAGAGAAGCAGTGTAATTAACTAGTGTCCATGAAGATATGGCTCCTGGAAGAGCTTCACGAACAACCTCGTAAGTCTATGAGGGAGGCCCGGACTAGGTGATGAGTTATGAGGAGTAATCCATGGAAGGAAGAACCGACATTCCATCATCATGTTTCGATCAAGGAGGAGATGTCCCTGAATAAGGAGCGGATGTCGCCAGCCTTTGGGAAGCGGGAATGCGGGGCAACAAAAACCGCGCCTCTTGTCACCAAACAAGACGGACGCGCGCGCCCTGAAGAAAGCATCAGAAATAGAAATGGTGAACACGACATGAATTTATTCTCCTCAGTATAGAGATTAGTAGTGCTCGGGGCATCATTGGATTGATGTGTCAAGGTATCTAGTTAATAGGTGTTGGGACCTGCCATGAAAATAGCGGGCCTGGCATGAAACTCACCAAAAGTTGGGGCAGAAAAACGTTGGACATCCCATTCTGTGATGTTGTCAGTGTGGATCCCTTTTACTAATCACGGAATATGGGATGGAACTGACGCATTGATCATCGATTCCTTTTCTTTCAGCACTAATGAGTTCATCTCCCTGCTTCTCAAGAATCGGGTTGTTGCCTCAGGGACATGATCACCGCCTGCCTGTCTACGCTAGGGCAGGGGAAAAGCCATCACAGCCGCTCTTTGTGGCTTAACTTCTTTCACGATGGCCTCTGCGTCTACAACTATGGGGCACCCATGCCCCATCTCCCCATCAAAAGTTATCCAGTGAAGGGTAATTAGTGACCTCATGTGATGCTACAAGGAGGATGGCATAATCCCAACCCGAGATATGGCCCGCCTGGATCTGGAAGCATCTACGCCTCACCATCAACGCCACTTCAGAGGGCCATGTAGGGATCCGATTCTCCCCACCCCGATATACTACCGCTTCGTGAGCCTGTCCTTCAGCACCTTGACAACTCCTTGCCTTATGTTGATGTGGTAGGTGACGTCCGGCCCAGTAAGGTCAGAGTCCCAATATAGAGGCTCCTAGAAAGCGCCCCCACACGGCTGGGTCAGCGCCACCGCCCGGTATTTTAGAAAGAGGAGGAGGTAAGCTATGAACCTACACCACCAGCCCCAATTCTTCAAACCCAACGCCCACGTCGGGCACAAGATGAGGAGGACTCCCACAAAGGGTTGTCAATGTCGGTAGCTACCATGGCCCAAGCCACTACCGATGCATATCATCAAGTCCCTACATACACCGAGTATGGTCACATATATTCTCGGCTAGGATTGAGGACCCAATTGCCCCATGTGCATGCTTGGTCGACTATCATGGCCACTAGCACAAACGGTGGCCGCCGCGAACCAACCCGCATCGATGCCACCTAGTACGGAGGTCCTCCTCGTACAACCACCACAGAAAGCATGAGAATTCCCCACTTCTAGGCTCAACATTGAGGTCTTCCCCGTGCCACCCTCAATCCAAATGACAGTATGCCAAGCGGTAGTGATACATGGTATGGAAGCCTCTCCCATGCCCATTACACTGGGTATGGAGTCGTTCCTCCTTCCCCCGACCGCCAGTGTAGGGACATTGCTCGTCCAGCCTCTCTCTAACATGGGGATCCTCCCTACATCCTCTTAGGAGTTGGTAATGGTCCTCCTCGCCCAGGAAAGTAGTGCGGTAAAGTCCAGCCTTGCTCCATCCACACTCAGTACGGAGGTCCTACCTGTGTTTAGCTAGACCAGTGCAAGACCCGTCCTCGCGCTGAGGTCGCTCGGGAAAACAAGCGTGGAGGTCATCCCCATCCTCCTACTAGTTTCAATGGAGTTTTTTTCCACTCTAGAGCTATTAATGGAGGTCCTCCCCATGTCCCCTTTGACATTTTCCTCGGTGCTCCTCGCACCTTGGCTTTCTCGGGTGGAAACCCTCTTAGCCACAACACTAGTGCGGCCAAAGGACTCTGCTTCAAAAATCAGCCATGTCCCGAGGAGCCACCTAGGGGCAGGAAGGTGGGTTTTCGCTTCCATAAGAATGATTCTAGGAAGTTCCATGAATTGATCAAACCGTTCAGCTTCTCAAACTCTTAAGCAGTGTATGAGTCGGCTCGGGTACCCTCCCCTCGCTCATCCGAGTCAAGGGCTAGGGAAGTAACAAGGCGCCTCAACCTATTACTCCCAGAACACAAGGACCATAGGATTCCTAATTCCCTCCACAGGTATATCGAGGAGTATGAAAATCTGGTGACCTTTCGGGTTACGGACATGCAATTACCACCATCTTCACCGTAATATCTCTCTACCTCCACAAGAGATCACGGAGAGGTATTCTGGGGACCAATGGAGGGAGAGCAGCAATGCAGCCTACCACCAGCATCCCTAGCCCCTGAGCATGGAATGGCAGCTGTCAACCCCTCTTATTGCGAGGTAGTGGCTAGGTCACTACACTCTTCGGAAGACTGCCCGAGATTTGGCGGCCAGTCATCTCGTTCACATTATTCTCCACCGGCCGATCTGCCATCCCAGCAGTGTACCTTAGTACCGATGCCAATTACTCATCCACCCACAGTAGAAGAGTGGGGAAATCAAAGGCCTGGCCCTGAATCCGAGCCACAGAGCATATGGAACATTATCACAATGGATTAATTCTCCAAGATGTTCTGGCCCGTGGCAGCGCCGAACTTTCGCACACCGGAATCCCTCTCCTCAGAGGAGTTCGAATGTTTCTGTTGTACCGTCTGGGTTAATCACTTCCATTTTGGCCACCAGTAAGTTTCTTATCCCAGGAACCAAGTTCTCCTTGATGATTTTGTCGAACAATGTCATCTGGTTGATCTGGCTGCTCTCCCTATGGCCTAGTTCCCCGAGTCTCCAGGCCACCGCAAGGCCCTCCAAGAGAAATGCGTTCAGAGTTTCAAGGTACTCCACAAGATCATCAAGGAGGCTTCCCCCCATGATCATGTATGTGGATATGGTAGTATGTTTCCCTTCTCTTCAATCCTATCCAGTGGCAGCCCGAATCGCCATGCAATATCGAGGACATGCCCCCAGGAAGGGTCATGGTCAACATGGCTGACATAGTTGACGAGGTGGGCAAGCTCAAGCTCCTCGATGGAGACATAACTATCGAGGGCGTGCCACCACTGTTGGACCCATCGAGAACAGTTATATGCCAGCAGTGGAACCCACTTGGTCTCCCTGTTCCCATCGAGACATTGGTACTCATCCGGAATTCCAGTAAGGGCAATGAGCACATCAGAGCTGTCAAGCACTCTGATCCATCCGCTCCAATGTAGAAGATGGAGGTGGACCTCGAGAAGGCCACATTGCACCAGAAACATTCTGAGCAGATAAAGTTGGTTGATGACTTCATGTATGAGTGTGCTGCAAAGCGACGACCTGACTACGGAAATCCTAGGACAGTACAAAAGGGGCAATAACAACTACCCCTTGGCGAGTTACCCCTATGAAACACTGATCATGTTGCTCCTGCAAACAGAGCTGAATTTGGAGATCACAGTAAGAGGGTGTGGTATTTCTCGCCAAACCCTCCTGAGCGGCGCGAAAATCCATGGAATCCGTCCCGGGTTCCCCCAGCTGCCCCGTAGGTCACTCCATTAGCTGCTCCATGAGCCGCTGAGCATGTCTACCATGTTGAAGAACCTAGAAATGCTCTCATGGTTAAGGATCTCTTCCAAGATAGGGTCCCCCACATAGATGATCATATGGTGGTGCTCATTGCCCGCCTTGAGGAATTGGAAATGCAGCCGGTGGAAATCCCCCCTAATGGTAAGCCATATCCGGCATGGGGGGATGATATACCGGTGCCACCGGGTTTTGGGAATCCCACATTATGCCCTTTTAAAGGGACGAGGACATGCCGCAACACCTATCCCAATTCAACTCAATGTTTGAGCCCATGTTAGGGACTCCAGCACAACAGGAGGCCGCCAAGCTTCACTATTTTGTGCAGAAATTGGAGGGTCTGACATTTGTCTGGTATAGGCAGCTCCCCGTTAGATCCGTAACCAGCTAGGAGGATCTTCACAGGCAATTCCTCTACCAGTTCAATTCCACCACCTAGAAAATGAGCATTGTAGATCACTTAAAGTGCACACAATGGCCTGATAAGCGAGTCACGAACTTTATCACCCGCTGGAAGGGGCTCACATACTTTCTTGACAAGCCACTGACTCAGGATAAACTACTGATGATGTGTGTAGGTAATGTCAAGATAGAATTGGTTCCCTCCATGATCATCCAGAACTACCCTAGAGGATTTTGAGACTTCTCCTATAAGACCCAGCGCTTGGAGGAAGCCCAGCAACAGGCCATCCAGGTATTTCTGTTTCCCCCTCTAATCCCAACGAGGATGGATGCCAGTGCCAATCCCGCGATGGTGGCCCAAATAGAAGCCCCCAAGAAACTAGAATTTCTACCAGTGGAACCCACCCCTCAGTCTTGTAGAGGCCCTCCACCTCAGGTGCAGCCTTCGACTCAGCAACGTCTGCCTCAAAATTGGCAATCACCCCTACGAAATGTGCCACCACCGCCCAGGCGGGACAATAAGGGTATTACTCCTCGAGAGGCCCCTCCAACTCCTCGCTAGGGCCAGGTAGCAAGGTCCCCCTTCCCAGAAAAGAGACACCAGAAATACTTGTTCAATGAGAATCAGGTCCCTGGATACTTCTGTAGCTCCATAGGGGAGGGTATTGTACGCATTCTTGAGTGCAGAAGGCTGGAAGAGGGGAATCTCACTGATCGCCCCAACTACTTCCCATATCACCATATTCTAGGAAACACCCTCAAGAAGTGCTATGTGTTTAAAGACGGCTCCAAGACTCGGTTGATAACCACATAGTAAGGCTGGGCCCTGCCCTGGCATAAGTGGTCGGTGTCTCTGTAAGGCCAGACAGTAGTAGCGGTAACGAAGGCGAGTGGTAGCAGGTGTCCAACCACGGGACCCAGAAGTATGATGACTGCATGGCTCTCCAAACGGTATCCCGTGCCCACGGTATCATCAGGGCATGCCTAAATCAGATAGATTATTTAGATTCTGTGGCTTCCACCTCTACATCATCATCTTAGTCGGCCTCTTCCCTAGAGAGTAATCATCGGTGGCGCAATAAAAAAAACATGCCCCTGCCAATTCCATCTTCATCCCGCACTCTTGGAAACATTATGCCCCCAGAGATGGTGATCCCCCCCAAAATCCACCAAGTGAGGGAAGACTCTTCAAGTGGCAGTCAAGGGTATGCTTCTGTTAATACTGTGGAGTTGGTAAACCCCTATATGACTCCCGAAAACGAGGAGTGCCCGACGAACCTCCACAACGTCCCCAGCCAATGCCAACGCTGGAGGAGTCACGGCCACATGGGTCGTCGGGGCACATCATTTGGAACCTCCACCTAGGATGTGCATGCCACTAAGACCAGACAGCAATCCCAGCACAGAGCTCCGCACTCGCAGCCTCTTCATCTGGTGTCGTTGGTCTCCCATCCACCACCATTTGTGTTACTAGATCAAGCAGAATGACTTTGGTCAGGCCGCAACCAGATTTTCCCCGCTACAAGCTAATATCAGTCATCTATTCCTCATCCGGAAGCAACTCTTAGGGATTCGACTAGTGATAAAAAGGACGTACCCATCACTAGTCAGTCGATGGTCCAGCCGGTTGGGCCCCCCATGCCTTCTATCATAGTGTGGCTTCCTCCATGAAAATGTTCACTCCTGGCGAGGAAGTATGATGTTCTTATGCACCTTTCCAGCATCCCAGTGAGGGATTCCATCCTATAAGACCTTCGCATATCGTCAGACATGCATGAGGCCCTCCTGGAGGCTTTGAGAACCGCCCTCCAGTTTGAGACGGATTAGCAACTGCAGAAACCTTTCATGCTGAAGCAGTAGAGATCACTGAATGCCTGAAAAACATTTTGTTCTCTGGAGAGGTTGAATGGTCTCCCATACAGAGGCACATCCACCCACTGTACATCACCAGCCTATTTAATGGCATGGAGGTTCGCCTCTGTCTCATTGACACCGGCTCTGGGATCAACCTTATCCCGATGCCGACACTGCAGAAGTTGGGGTTATCCGAAGATGACCTAACTCCCTCCGATTTAATGATCTAGGGATATGAAATGATTGAGTAGACCCCATTCAGAAAGGTCTCTTTGAAGACCTAGTTTGGAGGCCTAGTTTCTAGCACCAAGTTTATGGATGTCTCCCATGACACCGCATATATTGCATTGATGAAAATACCATGGCCCGACCTGCACGTGATGGTCCCCTCTTAATGTCACCAATGCCTCAAGTACTCCCTCAATGGATGAGTATGTGTGCTTAAAAGAGATTTGTCTCCTTTTCCCTCTTGTGAATCCCACTATCTAGATTATGACTATTATAAGAGCAAGGATAATTAAATTTAGGAAAGTGAGGTCGAACCCGTCACGGTCGCAACTGATCCTTGGGTAGGTCTGTACGAAACCTATGTCTTCCCGAACCATCGATTGGAGGCCACAAACCCCAACATGGGTCAATTATTCGTTGTCTCTGGTACAAGAGGAAATCATGTTCCCAAATCCAAGAGAAGATGGAAAATAACCTCATACTCCTACAAAAATCAGCCTCAGGTGATCCTGGAGCCTCCTACCCCCGTACGGTATCGGGATATCTGCCCCTGGAAATGATTGTACATCAAATGTGTCTATTCCTCTGTGCTGTAATAAACTGGATCAAGCTGACGTGCCACTATTCCTTTGATATCATCAAGTGTGGCCGCTTGGGTTGAAGACCAAATGGGATTGGATCAACGGTCTTCATTGTTATGGTCTCATCATCACATGAATCTCTTGATATGATGTTCACTACTATCCAGGCTGGTACTAGCCTACCGTCAGAATCTGCCGACCAGAAGGAAGCTTCTCCCACGGTGTATCCCTCTGCAAATGATTTGGAGGATTTGTAGGATGCTCTCCCACATTTGAATAAGGATTCTATGCCTTGGTCGATGAACTGGTACAGGTGAACCCTAGTAGCGAGGAAAATACAATACCCACATTTTTCTATGCCGCCATGCCCCTTGAGGAGAGTAAGGAGTACATGGACTTCCTAAAATAGCATCGTGATGTATTCTCTTGGAGCTACAAAAAGATGCTAGGAGTAGATCCTTAGGTAGTCATCCACCTCCTCGGTCTCCCTATAAATCATTGTGGGTTCAAGAAGCCTCCCAGAAAGATTCACCCTTCCCATGGTTCCATGGTCGAGGCCAGTGTTGACAAGCTCATCAGTGCCAACATCATCAAGGAGGTTGAGTACCCCAAGTGGCAAGCCAACATTGTGCCAGTTAGGAAGAAGAACGGGAAGATCAGAGTATGCACTGACTTCCGAGATCTCAACCATCACTGCCTAAAGGATGATTTTCCCCATACAGTAACAGAATTGTTAATCGATGCTACGATTGGGTTCCAAGCACTCTCCTTCACGGATGGTTACTATGGATATAATCAGATCTGAATGGCCCCTGAGGATGAAGGTTCCACTACTTTCAGGGTGCCCCAAGGTACATTTTGTTACCAGGTCATGCCCTACGGCTTTAAGAATGCAGGTGTAACCTATCAGTGGGCCATGCACCGCATATTCAAACCAATCCTCCAGACATTGGTGGAATGCTATGTGGACGATTTGGTGGTCAAATATTGCCAGTCCAAGTCCATCTTTAGGACCTTGATAAAGTTTTCGGCTTCATCCGTTCTCGCCATATGAAGATGAACCAGCTGAAATGTGCCTTCGGGATCACCTCTAGGAAGTTCCTTGGCCTTTTTGTTAGGTATCGAGGCATCGAGATCGACCCATAGAATATCAAAGACATCAGTCAGATGCCTCCCCTGAGCAAATTTTGGGAGATTTTGGGTTTTCAAGTCCAGTTAGCCTATATACACCGATTCATTGTGAATCTGGCTGGAAATTGTAATCCCTTTTCTCAGCACATGAAGAAAGGCTCTGTCTAAAAATGGGATGAAAAGTGCCATACCACATTTTAAGAAATCAAGCCATATCTACTCCAGCCTACAGTCCTGATGCCACAAGTTTCCGGAAAACAACTGATCGTGTATGTTACTACACTGAAAGGATCTCTCGGCGCTCTTCTCTCCCAGAAGAACAATTAGGGGATAGAAAACAGCCTCTACTATCTTAGTCATATGCTCATCGATACGGAGACCAGATACTCCCTCAACAAAAATTTCTGTCTTGCACTGGTATTTTTTTGGGAAGAAGTTCCGACATTACATACAACACCATGAGATACAATTGGTGTCTCGGGTAGACCTGCTAAATTACATTCTGAATAGCCCCATGTTGACCGGCCATCTAGCACGGTGGGCAGTAATACTCCAGTATTTTGACATCAGGTTTATGCCTTAGAAAGTTATCAAGGGACAAGCATTGGCATATTTTCTTACTTCCCATCCAACCCCGGTGGACCAGTCCCTGGAACAAGATTTTCTCAATGAGACAATCCTCTCGGTAGATCCTTCCATCCTGTGTTGGTAGATGCACTTTGATGGTGCCTCCCGGAGCCCCAACAGCAGGACACTCAAGGATCTCAAAATCAATAGTGTAGACCTGGGTAGTATCTTTATTACGTTGGTACAAGCCATTCTACTATGTTCATTCCTATTGTTGGAAGGCAGCACCAACAATGAGGCAGAGTATTAGGCTCTTATCACTGGCCTCGATCTGGCCCACAAGATCGATGTTCCCCATCTACATGTGAAAGGATATTCCAAACTAGTCATCATGAAAGTAAACGGTGACTATGTCATCAGAAAGATAGAGCTCGTACCATTGTTAGAGTGCACCCTCCTGCTAATGGCTCAGTTTCCATCTTGGCTGGAAGTTACTCATGTCTCTCAATCTCAGAACGGTCGAGCTGATTCCCTAGTGGGCCTGGCTGCATCACTTGTATAACCCAAGTTGGATGATCCGATTATACACTTGGAAAATATAAGATTCATTGCTCCTGTCACCCCTGATTATGACGATGGCATGTGGGTAAGCCATCTTATCGCCAGAGCCTCCACATCAGGACCCCCATGTTCCTTAGATGCAGTGGTTGAAGAAACATCCGACTAGAGAGCACCTTTTGTCGAGTATCTCCAAAATGGTTGCTTTCCGGCTGATCAGGTCGAGCGTGAGTGAATCCAACACCATGTGTCACAGTTTACCCTCCAAAGTGGTCCCAGTCTTGAGAATATACTCTACAAGTGTGAGTTCAATGGTGTTCTCTTCCATTGAATCCAAGGAGTCTTGATTTATCAGGACATGGATGAGGTTCATGGCGGTTCTTGTGGGGCTCTACAGACTGGGTTGAAGCTGTCCCATCAGATCCATAGAATGGGGTACTTACAGCCCTCCATGATCCATGATTGTATCGAGTTGTCCAAGAGATGTAATGTGTACCAAATTCATGATAACTTCATGCATCAGCAGCCAGAACCTCTCCACTCCACCAAGTACTATTGGCCATTTGCGGTGTGGGGACTTGATGTTGTGGGACCATACCCACCTGCGACAGCTCACTAGTGAAATTTCATCATGACCACCCCAGATTGATTTTCTATGTGGGAATAATTCATTCTGATCAAGTAGGTCAAGGCCCGTTCTATCATCCACTTCGTGAGCTCCAACATCATCTACTAGTTTGGAGTCCCTCATGTTGTCCTCACCGATAACGGAACCAACTTCCGAGTAGTCAAGCTAAAGATATTGTATGCCAAGTAAAACATCTATTCGAACCATTCCTCCCGCTATCACGTGAAATCGAATATACAGATCAAGGCATTCAACAAAACCCTCTCTAATATTCTGCAGAAAATGGTTAGTCAGAACAATATTAGTTGGCCAGAAAAGCTCCACAATGCCCTCTGGGCTTATCGTACGACGAATCATAATTCCAACCAAGTGACCCCATATTCCTTGGTGTACGGTGCTATGGATGTCCTGTCCATCGATATCTAGCTGCCTTTGTTACGAACATTTGTCTATGACCAATAGGTTCCAGATAAGGAAGCTGAAATTCATCTGGCTGAATTGTAAGCGCTTGACGAGAATAGGCTTCCTTCCCTGTACAATCTGGAAAGGCATAGAAATAATATAGCTAGGGCCTTCAACTAGACGGTCCGCCTATGCTCTTTCCTACATGGTGACATGGTATTGGCCCTTAGGGTGCCAATGATCCTCGATAGAAAACCACCAATGCTAGAGCCCAAATTGGAAGGACCTTACATAATTCACAGTGTTTACCCCAATGAAGGATACACCCTGGTGACCATGGATGGTGAGCTTATAACGCCTCCCACCAATGCAAATTTCCTCAAGCTATAATTTTCCTACACCTACTGGTCATACACGACCTTAAACTGGATGGTCCCACATGACCCCAAACTGCACGCCGATCCAACATGACCTTAAAATGTCATCTCCTACATGACTTCAAACTATGCATTGTCCTACATGACATTGAAATGCATATTGAGAACTACGTATGGCTTGATTCCCATCTTCATGGGATATATAGGAACAATCAGACGCCTTGTCTTGAGCCCAGCCCCAAACTATTCTCCTTGACTATCCTCCCTGGGAATAGTTCTCTCGGAGGATCCTTGCATGATATGGTTTAAGCTTTTATAGCCCCACTCATTCTAGTATTATACTGGTTTCACCATGTGCACACTCCCCATTCTTCTATCCCCCCACATCCTCACCACATGGAATTATACTTCATGGCCTTCAAGAACTATGTACGGCTTGATTCCCAACCTCATGAGATACATAGGAATGACCGGACACTTTGTCTGTTGGCCTAGCCCAAACACTAGAATAACCCCTCGAGTCAGGACACATTGTGTGGTGCATTTTTTTTGCCTCAATACAGGTCGAGCTCATCTCGATCTATCCGTACATCCCACTCCCCAGAGGTGTCTGCCTCTTTCACCACCATTTTTGACAATAAAATGTATGGGTACAACTATGATTCAACCACTCCTTTGATTGGGACTCAATCATACTTCCCATCAAGAAGGGCCCCTAAATGGTATGGATACTAGGCCTAAGGTCTCTCCTACCACTTCAGGCAAACACCTTTGAGGATGCTGTGAAAAAAGCTGATACAAGTCTCGTGTTGGGAATATGGTCAGCGATTGATGCTCATTTTTCATTCCCATTTCAGGTCACTATGGGGATGATGAGTTTCAAATATGGTCAAAAGTTGTCCTGCGTCATTGGAACCACCCCAAGAAGTCCCAAACATTGAGTGTAGTGGTGCATTCTACCCCATTATGTATCCAAGCGAAGAACTCCCTATGGGAAATTCTAGCTAATAGAACCCATATGACAGGGAGAACTGAGACAGGTTCCTTGTTTCCCACACCAAGCACTACTCGTGTGGGATTAGGAGATGTGACAAGGTGATAACCGTACAAGACGATGTATAGCCTTCCCATCTGAGGCTGTGCCTCAGGCCCCTTGACCTTTTCGGGCCCCAATCCTTGGTTCTCTCTTATGGGAGTGTGCGATGTGGTATGGGATTATGTCCTCATTCACGTCGGGTTACTCACTATTCTATACACATCCCCGGATGAGATACTTTATCATCTCTTCCTCCTCACAACAAGATGTTAAACTATAAACTGGTCAGGCCTTCCTGACAGAGGCCCAACATCAGGCCCCTCGGCCTTCTTGGGACCGAGCCCAAGTTTTTTTAACCAGAGTGTAAGGTCTGGTGTGGGATTATGTCCTCATTCATGTCGGGTTATTCACCGTGATGTACACCTCCCTTGTTTAGGGTATCTTACTCCTCTCTCCATCCTCACTACAAGACATTTATCTTCAAACTGGTTGGGCCTTCCCGTCTGAGGCCCATCCTTAGGCCCCTTGGCCTTTTCTATCCCCTGACCCAAGTTCTTATTTAGGGTAGTACGGTGTGGTGTGGGATTATATCCTCATTCACGTCAGGTTATTCATCGTGTCGTACACCTCCCTTGTTTGGGCTATCTTACTCCTCTATTTTTCCTCACGACAAGAGGTTAAACTACAAACTGGTCGGGTCTTATCATACAAGGCCTAGCCTCAGGCCCCTTGGCCTTTTCAGGCCCCCATGCCAAGTTCCTATTTAGGGTTGTACGGTGTGGTGTGGGATTATGTCTTCGTTCACGTATGATTAATCTTCGTGACATACACCCCCCCCCCCCCCCCGTTAGGGTATCTTACCCCCATATTCTTTCAAGAAATACGTGTGGCTTGATTACCATCATCATTGGATACATAGGACTACCCGAATGTCTAGACTCTAGGTCTAGCCCTATCTCTTAGAAATCTCCCTTTCACCTTGGCCTCGTGGCCTACCCTTTCCCGGGGAGTGGAGTATATGACGTGGCAAGGAATCATGTCCTCATTCACGTCGATTTTTTAATGACCACGCCACATCCCTCTCCCTCCTGGGAGTTCTCTATCCATGTATTATATACTCATTCCTTCAAATCAGTTACTATCAAGATGAGAACCCTCTTCATCCCTCTTCGGTGATTCACCAATGTGCCTAACGGTACTCTGGTTTAGTACCTGGAGTGTCAGACTCTACTCGTACATTCCTTCACCCATTTCTCAGGCTTCGTATTCCCCTACATTAGGGCTTCCATCACCTTTCACACCCGAAGGGACCCCCCAATGGCATGGATTCTAGGCCCAAGGTCTCTCCTACCATTATGATCCAACGTCCTAGAGGGTTGCGGAAAACAAATCGATATAAATCCCGCATTTCGAATATGTTCATCGGTCAACACTCATTTGATTGTCCCCATTTCAGGCTAACACAATATGGATGCTGTGTTTTGAACACGGTCAACAGTCATCCTCCATCGTCACGCCAACCCCATTAAGCCCAAAATGTTGGTTAAATGATTGACATTCTTATCCAACTTATCATGTCCAAGTAGAAATTCAAAAATCTTGGTACTATTCCTCAGTGTGCATCTGGACATTAGGAGGAAAAAAGTGGTGATGTGGATTTGATTCAGGGCTCCACCGATTTCCCCTATGCATTTCAAATACCTTATCCTCCCTTGATTCTTACACTGAGTGAATCTCAAGTAAGCATAGGGATTGGGTTAAGGTCCGCCTTTACATGGTATAGTCCCTTCTCCATGGTCTGAGTTCTAAGACCTTAAACTAAGATCTTCTCTTATTTACCCTTTGTGAGAACTATTTATAGCTTGATTCCCATCCTCATGGGATACGTAGGAACACCTGGACATCTCGTCTTCGGGTCCATCTCAATTGGGAGCTAGTTTCTTCTACCCCTTACCCTCATACCTATATTTTGGCCCCTTGGACCGAGCATTCTTTCACGGAATCACGTACCATGTTATCTCTGTGACACATGATGTTAAAATGCACGCTTGGTCCTATCACATGACCCTAAACTGTGACTTTATCGTCCCGGCCGCACCACGAAAAACGGAACTGCATCATGATGTCCTCACTCAAGGGGACACCATGTTTGGTATCGGTCACACACCATACCATTTTTCAACACCTTCATATAGATTTATTCTTGTGGTGATGTCAGGACATGCTATCCAAGGCATGTCACTTCACAAAAATACCATTCATCTTAAAGAACAAAAGAGATACATCAAATACTACTTCTTTCAGTGTGAGGGCCACACCCGCACACCCCTTTTATCCTTGGAACTAGTACCTCACCATGCCACCTCCAGAACTATGTGCATCTTGATCCCCATCCTCATGGGGTACGTAGGAACCTCCATTAACCTTTCCTCGGGCCCAGCTTAACTCTCATTTCCAGTCCCCTGACCTAAAACCTTCCCAGGGAACACGTGGTGGTCGGAAACCCATGTTTCCATTCACGTCTAGTTTTATAATTACCCCACCATATGTCTCTCGTGTTTCCTACCATCCATGGTCCACGCTCTATGACCGTAAACTAAGACCACTCTGTATCCTTGTCGCAAGATGTTAAACTGCACGACTTCTTCCAGAACTACATATGGCTTGATTACCATCCTCATGGGATACGTAGAGACACCCCAAAATTTCTCCTTGGGTCCATCCTCATGAATTATAAAATCTTTCGTGCATGAGAGTTTTGGGCTTATCGCACAAGGAAATCCTTACGGAATGGGGGATATGTGGGGCCTTTTATAGGAGTGATTAGAGGTTTCCGCGTATGCGCGAAAAGTGGATTTCGCGCTCCGGACCAGTTTTTAATACCGCTCTGGTTTTAATCACACAACGGGCCTAGGGAGTCCTGTATCTCACCATTTCCCTCGGAATCCAACCTTTCGGGCCCCTTGCCGATCCGATTCTGAGGGGGGGCATTTGTAGACGCCAAAAAATGCTCCAAGGCTGAGGAAGGTTCGAGCGTGACAAAGTGATGCCATATTTGGAACCGGTGATCCATTCCGGGTTCGATCCTTGTCCAAATCCCCTTGAGCCCCTTCTCCCGCATGAAATTTCTTTTGATTTCATGAAATTAGGCCTTCGGCATGCAATTCCTTTTGTGTGTCGGCCCGACCCCTTTTTCACACAATGGCACCTTTCGCGCGTAGGCCTCCCACCCTGTGAAACTGTGATGTCCCTCTTCAGGGAATCATTTTCAGGCGCCTCCCGCACCCACAACACCTTCACCATATACTCATTTCCTGTGAAACCTCTTAGGTTCGCATGAAGTACCATTTAACTCCCCTCGATGATATTTCATGTTGTGTTGTTTCACCTCATGCTTCTTCGCATAGGCATGCTAACGACTATTAGTTCTTCACATAGCCAGAATAACGTGGACCCCCCGATGGTTCACTCCATGACACCCACCAGCTACGGCTTTTCCTATCCCCTCTCTACACCATGGGGCTGAGGGTACCGGTTATGTAAGTCCTAGGGGTGCAAAACAAACCCACCTCATCCGAGCTGCAAGATGTTAAACTACTAGGAACTATCATCCTCAGCACATGACGTTAAACTGTGACCTTGCACCATGCCTTACACGCGGGGTACCCCCACCTTGGACATTCTCCACGACCAATGGTCTTCTTAGGGGATAATATCCTCTTAATGGGAGTGGCATTTGTCTTTGGGGAAAGGGAAACCATCTCGGTGTAATCCCCCAGCTATCATGTAGAAGGCAGCTTCCCAGCTCCTCCTTTCTTCTTTAGTCCACGGGGCCCGCAAAGGGCATGATGGGGAATGGTGCTTCTCCATTATTCGGCCCCAAATCCCTCTCCCATTGCGCTTTTTCACCATCAGACCTCCCTCCTGGAGTTAGCACCAACCTCTTCAGGCCTCTAACCATGCATAAGCCTTATTTCCTCTTTAGGCCGCTCCATGCATAAGCCCCTCTTCACTTCCCACGAACGCACCTTTCACGATGTGATCGTCAGGTCTCTGTTGTCTCTTGTTTCTCACACTGAGCACGACTCACGTGGTCTTAGAGCAAGCATTGACCATGAAATATACCATGGTCATCCAAGAGTGTAAGCCCCATGACCTATACATGAACTACGAGGTCTTTGATCCATGTTAAGGCAATGTACGTAGGAAGCATCCATAAGGATCAAGACCAACACCTGGTCGTTCCGACCATCGTCACGTCGGTTCACCAACACCTTGGGCAGCATAGAGTGTAAGCACCACACTCATCTACCTTGACTATGAAGTCTTTGATCCTTTCTATGGTCGGGTACGTAGGAAACCTTCACAAGGTTCATGCCCAACAACCATTGGACACCAGGTCCTCCTTCACATCGGTTTGCTGACGCCACCTGAACTATGTGTTCTTTGATCCTTTCCAAGGCAGAGTACATAGGAAGACTCCTCAACATTCAATACAACCACCCATCGGTCATCCCGAACCCCTTCACATCAGTTCACTAACACCTTGGGCCACCTTTGTGCATAAGCCCCTAATGCAGCCACCTGAACTATGAGGTCTTTGATCCTTTCCAAGGAAAGGTAGGTAGGAAGCATCCACGATGATCAAGACCAAAAACCATTGTACCCTAGGTCCCCCCTTCACGTCATTTCCCAACCACCTGAACTATGTGTTCTTTCATCCTTTCTAGGGTAAGGTACGTAGGAAGCCTTATTGAGGTTCAATCCCATCACTGATTGGTTGTTCTGATCCCCTTTATATCGGTTCATCCCTGTCATGCATGATGTAAAACTGTGGACCTCATCCAGTGGTATGCTGTTGTGACTCTATCCAGTGGTAGGACGTTGTGACTCCATCCAGTGGTAAGCCTTTTTGACTCCATCTAGTGGTAAGCAGTTGGGACCTCGTTCAATGGCAAGCCACCACCAGACGAACTGCGTAGACTTTGATTCCCTACCGCGGGGATATGTAGGGAGCCTCTTTGATGCTCAAGCCCAAAACCATAATCATCCTCATGATGGTTCCATCCCATTCACCACCCCCTCGCGAAACCTTCCATCATTCAACCCGATTCTTACCCAGGCCACCACATCCCGGTGGGATCATTCCACCCCATTCCCTGTTCCAACTAACAGCATTCTGGAGGCCACCCACACAATGGCCCCAGTATCGATATTCCATCTAGGGGGTTCCT
The DNA here is from genome assembly GCA_963277665.1 of Viscum album. Lineage (NCBI taxonomy): Eukaryota > Viridiplantae > Streptophyta > Magnoliopsida > Santalales > Viscaceae > Viscum > Viscum album. The sequence continues at coordinate 29,488 of CAUJRU010001584.1, forward strand.
CCATCTGATCCACTCTAGTCAGTGATCTAATCAGCCCGATTCTTCTCCACCAGATGTTAAACTTGCAGCATACCCTATGATAAACATGAGAAGCTGAGGAAACCTCAGATACATGCCCATGGAATATGATTCCCGACATTTGATGTGGGATTCCACGACCTTCCGCGCCCTAGATAAGCACTATAATAAGGGATTGAAGATAGACAATCCAATCCCCAAACATCCATGCAGCTGCTCTCGAGACACGTTGACACTATTGCACCAAAACTCAACCAATTCCTTTTTAGATATATCCGAACAACACCCCGAGGAAGAAACCACCTCTGATACCACTTTATCATGACCCGACCCATACCGGGGCTCGAGCCGCAACTACCCTAAGCCAGACTCCATAGGCTAGGGGCTGGCGACCCGCATCGAAGTCACACCAAACTAGGGGAGCCGTTTTCCTAATAAACTATACGCACACACCGGTATAACTCAATGAAAATGTGCAGAGAAAATAATGCAAGATACAACACTCTTACAAAAGGGAAACCAATATAAATGCATCGATATTTAACCAGTACAAGTAAAGTGCTGAAAAGTACTGAAAAGATAACTGAACCGAAAACGAGGAAAACATGCACCCAACTAGATTGGTTCCACAAACCGGAACAAGGTAAACGAAAGTATAAAGCTAGTGAGTCTCACACCCAGAAATCCTCTTACGTCCTCTGAATGTAGCCCAAGCTCATGTGTCCTCTATTCTCCTCCGTAGTCTTGATCGACCTGTCCATCGTCTACAAGGGCACACCAAGTGCGGGCAAAGCCCAAGTAGGTGTGATTATAAAGATTCTCAGTAGGATTCCTTGAAATCTCATGGTATCAACAAATGAGATACTAAAGACATGGATTAGTAGACGGTGAAAGAATGGTGTAAGAGTACAAAAGAGAGAGTGCATCTCAACCTGACAAGAGAAAGGAAGCAGGATCGTAAAACCAAGATGAGCTACACACAGAAAGCGTGTGGCATACCCCACGCGTTTTCCCCCTCTTAGAAGGAGAGTAATTAAACACATGGAGTGTGAACAAAATTAATATGTATCAATATATTCTCAACAAGAACCCTGAATGGTTGAGTAAGGGGATCTCGATCTCCATGCTCATCCCAGGAAAATGTGCCAATAGTTCTAAGAATATCCATCACTAATGCCCAACAATCCCATACGTCAAGCGGCCTCATCGCTAAACCATACAACCAAAGGTCCCACTCTGGTAATCATGGAGAAAAATTCATTGACTAGCCTCATAGAAAGAGATGAGTATAAAAGAAGTCATCGGGTAACCCACTACTCAGCCTCGTTGGAGGGTAAACAATAAGAGTTCATCGGGTAACCCACTACCCAGCCCTACTGGAGGGTAAACCACAAGAGGTCGTCGAGTAACCCACTGCCTAGCCCCGCTGGAGGATAAACCCTAAAGTCAATGGGTAACCCACTACCCAGCACCGCTGGAGGGTAAACCCTAAGGTCAACGAATAACCCACTACCCATCCCCACTGGAGGGTAAACCCTATGGTCAACGGGTAACCCACTTCCCATCCCCACTAGAGGGTAAACCTGGAACAGGTCCGATATCTCCGCACTACTTGTACCATCACTGGGTGTCACTAACACCGCTATCATGCGTAGGTTCGGAGTGCCTTAAAAGATCCTCCGACCAATGCCCATTCATGTTTCCACATTTAATGATATCTCGAAAGATGCTCTTCTCTCCCAAAGATATTAAACCATTTTAATCCTCATAGAAAAACACACGAGATAGACCTTTTACTCGTTGGAAACTAGCTCCCGATGGAAAAGTTATTCAACACCGCTTTATTCCCATACGACTTCTCATGGGGCCCGCATCATGGTCCCGAAAAAGGTCTGGTGAACTAAGCCATGGTGATGCTCTCAGAAAAACATGCCAAAACGACTACTCATACACCCCAAATAGACGTCGGAAGTAAAAGGTGCAGTACGCTGCACACAGCATAAGAGAAGGCCCGTGGGGCCCATGCCTCAACTCCGACTTCCACTCTTGAAACCCACCCTGTTCAAGTTTTTCTCGATGCTAGGGTCACAAGACCGCTAACAGCACCGAAAATGGACTCCGGATGTAGAAGATGCAACCCCCGCGTTATATAACCGGGGCCATGTGGGGCCCACACCTCGACCCCGAAACACATCATGCAGATCGTACCATTGTGTTCATTATAGATAACCATGTGGCGGAGGATATTCATTTGACCTGAATGGACTTATGAAGTACATGTCGTAAAAACACAGCATACGTCCAAAAGACGCATCGTGGGGCCCATGCCTCGGGCCTGAATTTAGGCGGGCGGATTGCATCGTTGTAATCCCCTCAGAAGAACACTCAGAAACAAGTACTCAAACACCCTAAACGAATGTCAGATGAAAAGTGGTGTTTCACCGTTAAACGTGCATACTGTTCCCAGTGGGGTCCGCACCTTTTCTCTAACCCGAACGCTTCAGAAATCATCTCCAAAATTCTTCACGAGGACTAGGGTCATGCTGCCACTGACTACACGTCAATCAGACATTCCAAGCTGAAGTTAGGTCCGACACAAGAATAATTAATTAATTAATTAATTAATTAATTAATTGCATTAAGTGTTTCATTCATCTGTGCATCAAAAACAAACCTCAAGTGTAACACCCCGAGCTTCCATGATACGCTTCTCATTCAATAATGCAATAGCTTGCATTGTACGCAACTTCGAGTTCTAAAACACCGCGACTAATCAAAGTAGCCGTTATGAATAGTAATAACCACTTTTTAAAATTATAGAATTTTTATATTTCAAAATGGACTTCATTTTTGGATTTGGAATATCGAAATTAGCCTATGTTGAATTTTTGGTATTTTTCTGAGAACTTCTAATTTTTTATGAATAGTGAAAAATACTTAAAAACAACTTTTTTAATCAAAATAATTTATAATGATAAATTATACTATTTAGTGGTTTTAAGGTATAATTAGAATATATTTTTACCATTTTATCCAATGGTGGTCATTATAATTAATTTAACATTGAAATTGGACATAAACAATTGCCAATCTTTTGATATAAATTGTTTCTTAAAAACACGCTATTTGTTGTAACAGCGGGAATTAATTATAAAATTAATTAATACAACTTATATGTTTGGAATTTTGTAAAATAGACATCATTTTTGAATTCGGAATATCAATTATAGCTTAGGGTGAAATTTTGGCCTTGTTCTGAAAAACTTCAATTTTTGATGAATAGTGAAACCACTAAGTGGTAGTAAAATAACTGATTTTTCGTTTAAATGAAATATTACCACTTCTGTGATTTGATTTTCAAAAATCCGACATACATGGTTGTCATTAAGAATTAAAATGTGGTTCAATGAGATTAAAATAATTTTTTGGTGAATAGTAACTTTTAAGTTCTTAATCGCGATTAGAGATAATTAGTGTAGTTTAAGGAACAAATAATGTTTTAATAATATGAGATGAGCATGACACTTGTCCTACTCCTATTGGATGAGTCATGGCCGACCAAGAAAACCCATGGGTCAACTTGGGGACCCCATGGAGCCACTTTAGTTGGAAAATGACATTAATATATATATATATTTAATGTTAAAATTAAATTGACACAAACATGAGTTATTTTACTAAAACAGTTTTTAAGTGGGGTTACATAAGTCCCAATTTTGACTATAAATATTCATTAGAAAGATAAAAATATTTCCTACATCATAGTATTTTTATTATAATTTTTATACATTAAATAAATTAAATTATTTATGACATCAATATGATGCAGTGATGACCTCATTATTTAATGATTTAAATAAAATGAGAAGATAATGCAAAATCCAAGGCTTACACTTGTCCAAAGCCTATTAGATGAGGAGATTTCGAAACCTTATCACCTTATCCTCGAATTATATAAGTGTGGGACCTTTAGAATCGGAAAATCATTGTGAAATAATGTAACATTTCAATCTTTCCAAAAGTGCCCCTCCTCTCCACTTATAAAAGGCCCCCACCTCTCCCACCTCATTTACACTTTCAAGCCATTTGGCTCGACCAAACTCTGCCCAAATACTCTCCCAACTTACCCCTATTACTCCTAGAAGCCTTACATTGGGCAGAACTCTTCCCAAGGAAGATTTTGGCTCAAATCAAAAAGAGTTACCCGATTTTGAGGTAATGTCTTCTCTAATGTTGTTTTGTTTTATTTTTCTTCTCCAACCCCCTAAACTATTTTTATGAATTTCTTTTGTAACAACAACAGTATCCTCAATATACTAGGATGTTGTTATAATAAGGATTCGAGCTACACTTACACACACCTACATCTAATGGTTAAAGAACATACGGTTTCTGTGGATGGCGAATTTCTGCCTCACGAAACGATGATTGTTCAACACTCATATAACACCTTAAAAGGTGGCCATTAAGATGTCACTATTTTTATATATGATATATAATATGTTTATGTTTTACTTATTCTTCTTTATTTATCATTTATGGCATACTTTATTATTTCCATTATGGGTAAAACGCGATAATTTCATTTTAGGAAGTGCGGACTACCACCCCCTCAAAGTGATTTGAATAGTTAATGCCATATGTGGGATGTATAAAGGATGGAGTAAATGGTACTATACACTATATTATACTGTAATTATATTATACATTTATATCATTATGATTTTGTTCCATTAAATATTAAATTGAAATGAAAGTAGCGTTCATGCGTACGTACGGCTTACCGTCTCCATGAACGGTGCATTTCATTTCTTACCTCTAAATGTTACGTAATATTATAAATGAATGTATATACTGGATATATAAGATATATATGACATCTAAATCATGAATATAATTCTGGAGATAATGGATATTCTACCACATAAACAACTTGTAATTATAAGAAGTTTATTGTTGACTCAAGTACCAAAGATCGACAAAACAACCGTTATTAACTTAAATAATTACATAATGTTCATATCATTGTAATAAGTGATATAATAAGGATAATGAAATTGAAAATGGTTCTTAATAAGGTATATATTAACTCTAGTTTATTATTCATGAGGTTAAAGAACGGTTGAGTCAAGTCAGACACGAGGTAATGGAACTTCTTAACCCAATTTCTATTCTTTGGGTTAATCTCATACTTTCAAATTATGTCGTGATATTATTATGTCCTATCTTGTAATTGTACTGTATTTATGTGTACTTATAGTGAATACACATAATAGATCTATTTTATTTTAAAAATGATCTTTTTAAGGACTTCGTCTCAATCTCCTTTCATTGAGGCATATTTGGCTTTATACACAACTTTCTTTTATACAGTGTATAAACCCCTTTGACTTTTATGTTTATTCAAAAGGAATATTTTTTATATGAAGCATTTTACTAAAAGACAAAAAGGGAATGTTTTTCTTTCCGTACTTATGCGGAGACAATGACTTCTCCGCCGCCGTGACCATTATTTGAGTTTCGGCTTCCTCTACAAGCCATCATTTTTTTAATGAAAAATAAATAAAATGTTTTAACTTTATTTTATTTTGGTATTGAAAATGGTTTTATTATATCAATGTGTTGTATTGATATCTTGTGATTGAAATGTGGAAATGTTATGTTCCTTTATGCATGTTTTATGTGATACGATTATGTTATGGTTTATGATATGTTTAAACCTATTCATATGAGGAATGCATTGGACTTAATAATTGACGGGTGGAGCCCGCTATAGCTCCTCGATGCATCGGCAGGTCTCATGATACAAACTAGTGTCTTGGCACGAGGCCTTAACAAAATCTTATTTGTGTTCTTGGCACGAGGCCTTGGCTACGTGGTTATGATAGTCTGGCATTATGCATTCCATCATTATGAAAATGGTTATTGATATTTCATGTGATTATTCGACCAGTAGAATATCCATGTGAAGAAGTGAATGGCATTATCTCATTTTACTTTTTCCATATTATGTTGAAGTTCAAGTTCAAAAGGATTTTGTTTTAGTTATACATTGCCTTAAATGTTTATGTTTATTGATGAAATCTTCCGCTATATTGTCATCCTTACTGATCATCTGAGCTCACCCCTTTCAATGTTTTAATATTTTCCAGGATGTGAAGAAGTATTTTATGAATGACCTGCAGGGATAGTCAGAAGAGGATATGAGTGTGGACTATGAAGACTTTGATTTTAGTTTTTCACTTTATGATGTAATTTAAGACTTATGAATGTATCTAGTGTTTCCAAGGCTACTAAACTAATCGGTCTATCGAGACTTGATCTTTTGTGATCATGCCAATGTTACGAAGTAATGCACTGGCTCTGGGCTGCTGGGGTCGGGGCGTTACAGTTGGTATCAGAGGCAGTTTAGTACTAACCTTGGATGGTAGATTTAGATAAACTCTGATTAGAGCACGTAGACCTAAGATGAACTTTGAGGATTAGTATAGAAGAACTTCCTAGAATTATGGTATTGTAGAGATTTTGTGAGTTTTCCGAGCAATACATCCCTGTCTGGATACGAGCAGGTAGAGGCGGCTCTGGCACAAATGTACCTAGGGGTAAAACCCGAAAAAAACTGCTTTGAGCTAGACTCGAACGGGAACTGGTGCACGACAACGGGCCTTGTTGCACTCTTGGTTACGACACTCCCGGGGGATATGCTTAGGATAACTCTAATTTTCTTTACAAATCATTATGAAGGGTTTATGAGTATATACTTCCTTAAAGAAAACATTTCTTTTTATGATTATGGATTATATCCATAAATTGTACAATTTATGTAAAGTGTTTAACAAGTATGGAATTATGTATTTTGATTCATAAACTAATCTAGTTTATGCCATTTTTTAAAAATGGCGCCTAGTGGAAAGAATGGAAATCGTATCAATGCATGAACTCCGTGTAGGGATTGCCCTCCTGTTCAAGATAATTATTGTGGATCTGGAGATACAACTGGTGTTGATCAACTTATTACCATACTGGGACAACTCACTCAGGTTATGAATAATAACCTTACTCGTATGGAGCACCCTGATCCGCAACGTGGAGGATCAATGCTAGACCGTTTCATGAGGCAACAACCACCAACCTTCAATGGGAGTAGAAATCCTACAGTAGCTGAGCCATGGATAAATTCCTTAGATAAAATATTCCATGCCTTGGGGATTAGTGAAAGGGAGAAGGTTGTCATGGCAGTTTACCGCCTCACTGGAGATGCCGATCAGTGGTGGTCGCTGATTCAAAACAAAAAGGAAGATGATGATGTATCAAATATGGAATGGAGTGAGTTCAAAGTGATTTTCATAGAAAAATACTTTCCTCGTGACCATAGAGCAGATATGGAAAGGAAATTTCTGAGTCTGAGACAAAAGGAGGATGAGAATGTCGCAAAGTATGAGGCCAACTTTACAAGGTTAGCAAGGTATGTTGTAGACTATATACATAACCCAAGAGGTAAGATTGATCGTTTCTTTGATGGGTTAAAACCATTTCTCCGTCGAGCTTTTGTATCACAATCCTTCTCATCATACGAAGATATTGTCTCGTGTGCTATCAAGACAGAAAAGGAATTCTCTAAGTCTTATGACAACAAAGTAAAGCAAGAGAAGAAGAGAACGGCGGAACAAGAGACAGATAAAGGGAAAAAGGGAAAGAAGGATTTTACATTATGTGAAAATTGTGGGAAGAATCACCCTGGTACTTGCCTAAAAAGAATGGGAGTTTGTTATAAATGTGGGGAAAAAGGTCACCAGGCGAGTGATTGCAAGGGAAAGAAAGAGGCTATCAATGTTGAATGCTACAATTGTAGGGAAACAGGGCATTATGCAAATGAATGTCCTAAGCGTCAAGGAAACTTACCTCAGAAAAGGCCAAGGGATCAAGGCCAATCTTTTGTTGTGACTACAGTTGAAGCGGAATAATTAATGTATTGGTGCTTTTGGACTCATGGTTTATATTCTGGTTATAAGAATAATGTGATATATATATATGGATTGTACTGCAGTACTTGTTGATTTCAGTAAGGTTTTAATATGATTAAGGTAATCATAATTTTAGTATGTGACAATAAGAGAAACTTTTCTTTGTTTGGGGAATCTGATGTTACAATTGATTTTGGAATTTAGAGACCTTTTAGAGAAAGTCTGGACGAAGGTATTTTGGATAACTATTAAGGTTGGAATGGATTAACTTGAACCATGGATAGTATTGTTTAAGGTTAAAGCATTTCTGAAGATTATTTTTGGAATATTATAATACTATAGTTTTAGGAAAAGGACAACCTGCAGGGTGGGGAATAACCCGTCGTGTCGGACAAAGCTGCAGGAATCGAACCCACAACCATAGTGCGACAAGCCTTTTTTTCCTACCACTAGCCTACAGGAAGTCCCTGGTTATTACAAAATAGTTTTACTAATCTAAATGGTATGTGTTAACATTTGGAACCTTATACAATTAGGATAAATAGAATATTTTTGAGTTCTGTTACCATTTGGAGTAAAAGTTGGGTTTGTGGTAAAAATTTATTAACGAATGAAAGTATACATAACAAGTATGTATATTCCCTTACGTTCTTAGTAAATCTCCTAAATAAATTCCTCAACATTATAAAAGGTAACTTAAAACAAAAATGTTGTCGGTTAACTTTTCCAACTGGGGATTCAATGACCGTTTAACCAATCACAAGTTTGTGATTTTCTTGTGGTTAAACTTTCTCCTAATCCTGTTTTCTATAACTCTCCATCAGACCTTGATGGTTTGTTTCTCCTCCATATCCATATTTTCATATAATCCTAGAATGGGCTATATCGGGTGACCTTTGTACTTATCCTGCTTTCTTTTAATGTTATATATTTATTAACCTTATTTCCGATGTGGGTTTTCCTCAAAGGTATTTTCTCTTTTCAACCTTTTATTTTCAAAGAAAACTTTCAAATTGCGAGGACGCAATTTATTGAAGGAGGGTAGAATGTAACACCCCGAGCTTCCACGATACGCTTCTCATTCAATAATGCAATAGCTTTCATTGTACGCAACTTCGAGTTCTAAAACACCGCGACTAATCAAAGTAGCCGTTATGAATAGTAATAACTACTTTTTAAAATTATATAAATTTTATATTTCAAAATGGACTTCATTTTTGGATTCGGAATATCGAAATTATCCTATGTTGAAATTTTGGTATTTTTCGGAGAACTTCTAATTTTTTATGAATAGTGAAAAATACTTAAAAACAACTTTTTTAATAAAAATAATTTATAGTGATAAATTATACTATTTAGTGGTTTTGAGGTATAATTAGAATATATTGTTACCATTTTATCCAATGGTGGTCATTGTAATTAATTTAACATTGAAATTGGACATAAACAATTGCCAATCTTTTGATATAAATTGTTTCTTAAAAACACGCTATTTGTTGTAACAGCGGGAATTAATTATAAAATTAATTAATACAACTTATATGTTTGGAATTTTGTAAAATAGACATCATTTTTGAATTCGGAATATCAATTATAGATTAGGGTGAAATTTTGGCCTTGTTCTGAAAAACTTCAATTTTTGATGAATAGTGAAACCACTAAGTGGTAGTAAAATAACTGATTTTTCGTTTAAATGAAATATTACCACTTCTGTGATTTGATTTTCAAAAATCCGACATAAATGGTTGTCATTAAGAAGTAAAATGTGGTTCAATGAGATTAAAATAATTTTTTGGTGAATAGTAACTTTTAAGTTCTTAATCGCGATTAGAGGTAATTAGTGTAGTTTAAGGTACAAATAATGTTTTAATAATATGAGATGAGCATGAAACTTGTCCTACTCCTATTGGATGAGTCATGGACGACCCAGACAACCCATGGGTCAACTTGGGGACCCCATGGAGCCACCTTAGTTGGAAAATGACATTAATATATATATATTTAATGTTAAAATTAAATTGACAGAAACATGAGTTATTTTACTAAAACAGTTTTTAAGTGGGGTTACATAAGTCCCAATTTTGACTATAAATATTCATTAGAAAGATAAAAAGATTTCCTACATCATAGTATTTTTTTTATAATTTTTAGACATTAAATAAATTTAATTATTTATGACATCATTATGATGTAGTGATGACCTCATTATTTAACGATTTAAATAAAATGAGAAGATAATGAAAAATCCAAGGCTTACACTTGTCCAAAGCCTATTGGATGAGGAGATTTCGAAACCTTATCACCTTAGCCTAGAATTATATAAGTGTGGGACCTTTAGAATCCGAAAATCATTGTGAAATAACGTAACATTTCAATCTTTCCAAAATTGCCCCTCCTCTCCACTTATAAAAGGCCCCCACCTCTCCCGCCTCATTTACACTTTCAAGCCATTTGGCTCGGCCAAACTCTGCCCAAATACTGTCCCAACTGACCCATATTACTCCTAGAATCCTTACTGTGTGCAGAACTCTTCCCAAGGAAGCCTTTGGCTCAAATCAAAAAGAGTTACCGGATTTTGAGGTAATGTCTTCTCTAATGTTGTTTTGTTTTATTTTTCTTCTCCAACCCACTAAACTCTTTTTATTCATTTCTTTTGTAACAACACCAGTATCCTCAATATACTAGGATGTTTTTATAAGAAGGATTCAAGCTACACTTACACACACCTACATCTAATGGTTAAAGAACATACAGTTTCTGTGGATGGCGAATTTATGCCTCACGAAACGATGATTGTTCAACACTCATATAACACCTTAAAAGGTGGCCATTAAGATGTCACTATTTTTATATATGATATATAATATGTTTATGTTTTACTTATGCTTCTTTATTTATCATTTATGGCATACTTTATGATTTCCATTATGGGTAAAACGCGATAATTTCATTTTAGGAAGTGCGGACTACCGCCCCATCAAAGTGATTTGAATCGTTAATGCCATATGTGGGATATATAAAGGATGGAGTAAATGATACTATACACTATATTATACTGGAATTATATTATACATTTATATCATTATGATTTTTTTCCATTAAATATTAAATTGAAATGAAAGTAGCATTCATGCGTACGTACGGCTTACCGTCTCCATGAACGGTGCATTTCATTTCTTACCTCTAAATGTTACGTAATATTATAAATGAATGTATATACTGGATATATATGATATATATGACATCTAAATCATGAATTTAATTCTGGAGATAATGGATATTCTACCACATAAACAACTTGTAATTATAAGAAGTTTATTGTTGACTCAAGTACCAAAGATCGAAAAAACAACCGTTATTAACTTAAATAATTACATAATGTTCATATCATTGCAATAAGTGATATAATAAGGATAATGAAATTGAAAATAGTTCTTAATAAGGTATATATTAACTCTAGTTTATTATTCAGGAGGTTAAAGAACGGTTGAGTCAAGTCAGACACGAGGTAAGGGAACTTCTTAACCCAATTTCTATTCTTTGGGTTAATCTCATACTTTCAAATTATGTCATGATATTATTATGTCCTATCTTGTAATTTTACTGTATTTATGTGAACTTATAGTGAATACACATAATAGATCTATTTTATTTTAAAAATGATCTTTTTAAGGACTTCGTCTCAATCTCCTTTCATTGAGGCATATTTGGCTTTATACAAAACTTTCTTTTATACAGTGTATAAACCCCTTTGACTTTTATGTTTATTCAAAAGGAATCTTTTTTATACGAAGCATTTTACTAAAAGACAAAAAAGGAATGTTTTTCTTTCCGTACATATGCGGCGACAATGACTTCTCCGCCGCCGTGACCATTATTTGAGTTTCGGCTTCCCCTACAAGCCATCATTTTTTTTAATGAAAAATAAATACAAAGTTTTAACTTTCTTTTATTTTGGTATTGAAAATGGTTTTATTATATCAATGTGTTGTATTGATATCTTGTGATTGAAATGTGGAAATGTTATGTTCCTTTATGCATGTTTTATGTGATACGATTATGTTATGGTTTATGATATGTTTAAACCTATTCATATGAGGAATGCATTAGACTTAATAAGTGACGGGTGGAGCCCGCTATAGTTCCTCGATGCATCGGCAGGTCTCATGAGACAAACTAGTGTCTTGGAACGAGGCCTTGACAAAATCTTATTTGTGGTCTTGGCACGAGGCCTTGGCTACGTGGTTATGATAGTCTGGCATTATGCATTCCATCATTATGAAAATGGTTATTGATATTGCATGTGATTATTCGACCAGTAGAATATCCATGTGAAGAAGTGAATGGCATTATCTCATTTTACTTTTTCCATATTATGTTGAAGTTCAAGTTCAAAAGGCTTTTGTTTTAGTTATACATTGCCTTATATGTTTATGTTTATTGATGAAAGCTTCTGCTATATTGTCATCCTTACTGAGCATCTGAGCTCACCCCTTTCAATGTTTTAATATTTTCCAGGATGTGAAGAAGTATTTTATGAATGACCTGCAGGGATAGTCAGAAGATGATATGAGTGTGGACTATGAAGACATTGATTTTAGTTTTTCACTTTATGATGTAATTTAAGACTTATGAATGTATCTAGTGTTTCCAAGGCTACTAAACCAATAGGTCTTTCGAGACTTGATCTTTTGTGATCATGCCAATTTTACGAAGTAATGCACCGGCTCTGGGCTGCTGGGGTCGGGGCGTTACATCAAGGGTTCCAAACCAACATTGGAAGGACCATCTCAACTCCAGGGCGACAACACCTTTGACGGCTTGTCATACGGACGTCCGGCTCGCGAAGCACGCCCGTCACAAGCTTTAGGAATAATTTATTATTATTAAATTAAATCATCTTAGGTCACCCACCCTGGGGCGCAAAACTCAATAACCCTGAAACACACTTCAAAAAGTATGTCTCACTAACATAGACCTGCAGCCACAGATGGTGCGTCAAACGGACGTGCTGTTTAGACGTTACGACCCCCCGAATGCAAGGCGGCCCAACCGGGCCGGTTCACCCCAGCCGGCCTGGTCCGAACCGTCGGCCTGCGGCCTAGACGCGGGTCAGGCCAGACTCAATGCGGCCTGCTGGCTATGGCCCACTCCAGTCACACCAAACCCCTTGGGTTCGGTTCTCCATAGCAGACCGGTCAATGGACGTTCTCTGCATCGTGCCAGCAGGACCCGCCGAACGTGGGTTATTGTCTCCTCCACACCCCCATGGTCACCGCCTCAGGTTCCCTCTCTGACCACGACTGGCTGGTGCCCTCAGTGCCTCCGCCTTCTACAGTTCATCGCCATGCTACCTCGACCTTTTTTCGCACCGTATCCCCAGCCGCCATGGCTCCCCACTCCACCGCCAGTACAGCCTCGTATGCCCCTCCACAAGCTGCCCTAACGCCATCTGCACCTTCGCACTACACCCCCAGCTACACCGGTGCCTCCGCGCTTCTGTTGTGATTCTGCTGACCTACTATGGTGGTCCCTTCTGAGGACTTCCGAGATCTTATCAGATGTCATATTTTGATTCTGAAGCTAGATACGTGGTCCTTGAGACGAGGCCTTCATAGAGTCTCCCCTCACCCGTCGATCCATTAAGGTTTTGCGCGTCTAAAGATTTTGAGGAAGAATTCCCAAGAATGAAAATTAAAATGGGGCTCAAACGTTGGCAGTGTTCGTTTGGCCAACTCCCCAATTCTAAAATTATCAAATTTTAAATGAAAAATTTGATGAGAAATGTAATAAATCAATGAAGGTGCGAAATTTAACAAGAATCGTACCTCGATCCGCCCATTTGCCGCTAGCAACGCATCCATGATGCCCCCGCTTCGATCTGCCAAGGTTCCGGTGGAGGTCGCTCCGTGATTCGGTGAAGAACGGAGAAAAACAGTTGACAAAGATACAGAGAGAGAGAGAGAGAGAGAATAGAGAGAAATTAGGGTTTTCCCTCAATTCCACTTTCAATAGAATTTAAAATAACTCGCTGAAATTCCTCTCACGGTCGCGGATTCCAAAACATCCGCGCCCAATTATTTTATATCGCGCCTATGTAAAAAACCCCATTTCAAACTCAACAGAAGTATCAGATTTCCATTTTGAGACATTGTTTGTATGTTATTTGAAAAGAACACCAGTGATAAAAATGACTAAGTCATTATTTTAAAATGAATATTTTCCCCTGGGTGACATCACTCACAACAGGCTCGCACCCACAACTTGTACACCCCACCTAAGTTAAAAAGAATTCTCGGGATGCAAGCATTCCCTTAAATTTTTTATAACCCTACCACGTGCATAGTATAAAAACAGTTAATATTTTTATAAAATTTATTCCTGGCACACTGGGCCTCGGAATCACACTATTTCTTCTCTCCTAGCTCTGAAAATATATGTAAAAATATCCCAATGTTTTACAGGGAAAAAACCGGGTCTCTACAATGTTTGTTTGGCCTGAACCCTCTGCGTTAGAGAAGTAGCAAGCGGCTCAACATAAACCTTGAATGAAGAACGTCAAATTCAACAACCCCCGACAATGATTATTTTGAATCCTGTAGAAAAATAAAACATTTGAGGATAATCTATTTAAAGAGTTGATCTATGATATTTGTTTAGATTGGAAGAACATGGTAATCCATAATCACAAATAATAAAAAACCCTACCTCAAAGATTTGTTGACGGAGGTTGCGAGGAAGGAGACGAAGTAATTGGGGATAGACGGGCGTCGGTGACGTCAGCGTTTACTCGATCGTCGATTCATTGTCGTTGATGACTTCCCTCGTTGGCGAGAGATTTCTTCATTGACAAGATCATTCTTTGTTGGGGAGAATAATCCTCCAATAGTTATCCCCTCCCAATTCCACCAAATTGTGAAATAAAAAACTTGTTAATTTAATTTTATCAAAATAAATTATGTTGGGAAAACAAAGATGGCATAATTAAAGTACTATGTTGGAACCATTAATTAACTGATTTAATTGGCCCTATTAAATGGATTTTTGTTGGGATAATTAAATTTTGAGGAGTTGAGTGGTTTCCTCTCATTAAAGGGTTCCAAATGGTCCCCGCCACTCAATTCAAAATGGTTGTTAGTTCAGATGGTCCCAACCTCTTAACAACCACATGGGAGGTTAAGGCTCGGGTGGTCCCTTCCACCATAACTCATGTTGAGTGATTCAGAAATAAAAAATTTAGACATTTTTATTTTATTTTATTCTTTCATGAAAAGCACAGAAAATATCTTTCACTCTCAACCCACTATGATCGAGGTCATGGTCTCCTTAAGCGAATATCGGCACTGCGAGTTCAATGGTGCCCTCAGATTTAAATTCCAAGCATCTGTTTAAATGTTACAAAAAACCAATGTTGGAGCCAAAAATCAGGACAAAGAAGAGGTCCAAAGAAGTCCCCAAAGAACTGCCTCGTGAAGCCACATCGTGAAGTTCCTCAGCACCCCGGCCACATCGAAGCTAGGAGGTAGGCTGCTCCATGAACCCATATGACATTCGCAACCCTTCCGCGAAGCAAAAATGTGGGCCTCTCCATGAACCCATCTGACATTTGTGAGCCCACCGCAAAGCAAGGAGGCGGGACACTCTGTGAACCCATCTGACGTTCACGAGCCCACCTTGAAGTGACCAAGGTCCCCTTCACACCATGTGATCTCTGGTCCGCGGTTCCCATTTTATATAAATAATGGGCTCCCCCTGAGATTAAAGGATTGAAAATCCAACCTTTTGTCTTCCCAGCTCTCGTACCGTGAAGAATCCTTCCTCTCTGCAAACCATGAGTTGTGTGTGGTACTTCGGCTACGCGAAATGCCTCCCCTCTATCCTGTTTTGATCCCCTCTTCTAATAGGGATTCCTTTCACAAATCCTAAGGGCCTTCGCGAAGGAGGGAGATCCCCAAGGGGACCCGAGTTTTCGCGGAGCGTTTATGCTCTGCGGAACACCATTCACCTACACTTGATCCACATTCTAAGGTAGGGTATTATACATCACAGAACACATTGCTTCCCAACACCTTTCTTCGTGGGGCACCTTTGTTCCACGAGGCTGTGCTCTATGAATTCCCTTCCACTTCGTGGAGCACCCCCCATATGCACCTTTTCCCTATACTTAGGCTAAGGCACCCCACATCGCAAAGCACACCCCTCCACAAATGCCTTATGCCATGCGGAGCAACTGAGCTCCACAAGGCCCTTGCCTATGGATCCCTTTGCTTGGAAAAACCCTTTTTCTGTGTGACCCTCCATGTTTTCACGATGTGACTTCAAATCCCCCTGGACGATACCACCCATTGCATTGCTTCGCATAATTCTTCTTCTTATAGGCACGCTAATGGTTATTGCTTCTTTTCCTATCCATGAAAACATGAACCCCTCGATGGTTTGCTCCGCGACACGCCCTCACTACGGCGTTGGCAATGCCTTACCTCCCACAAGGAGTATAGGGTTCTTGTTATGTAAGTCCTAGGGGTGTGGAACAAACCCACCTCGTCCGAGCTGCAGGATGTTAAACGGCCAAGAACCATCATCCTTTGCACAAGACGTTAAACTTTGACATTGCCCCGTGTCTCTCATGCGGGGTTCACCCCCTTGGACATTTTACATGCCCCCTGGTCTTCATAGGGGATGATATCATCCTTTTGGGAGTGGTGTTTGTCACTGGGGGAAGGGCAGTCATATTTGTGTAAGCCTCTAGCTTCCCTTCCCGGAGGCAACATCCATTCTTCTCCTTTCATCTTCCGTCTCCAAGGCCAGCAGAGGGAATGATAGGGAATGAAGCTCCTCCTTTCTACAGTCCCAAATATTTCTCCCACTGTTCTTTTTCACCCTTGGGCATCCATCCTGGAGTAAGCCCCGACACTTCTTGGGCCACTCAACACGTAAACCTCTTTTTACTTCCCACGGACGCACCTTTTGTTATGTGGTCGTCAGGCCTTTGCTGCCTCTTGTTTCTCACACTGAGCAGGACTCACGTGGTCTTAGAGTAAACATCGATCATGACATCACCCTCCTCCTGCATGACGTTAAACTGTATACCCGAACTATGGGGACTTTGATCCATGTCAAGGCATGGTACGTAGGAAGCCTCAATGAGGTCCAAGCCCCAAACACCTTGGGCGACCTCAGAGTGTGAGCCTCAATCCACCCGAACTACGGAGACATTGATCCATGTCAAGGCATGGTACATAGTAGCCTCCATAGTATTCATTCCCCAACCACCTTGGGCTGCCACAAAGAGAAATCCCCAATCCATCCCAAATTATGGGGACTTTGATCCATGCGATAGCATGGTACGTAGGATGCCACCATGAGTATCAAGCCCTGAACACATTGGGCCACCTCAGAGTGTAAGCCCCAAATACCCTCATCCCTCATGACGTTAAATTGTATACCCCAAAATTGGGGACATTGATCCATGTAATGGTACGGTACGTAGGAAGCCTCCACGATGTTCAAGTCCCACCACCTTCGGCCGCCTCAGAGCGTATGCCCCAATCCATCCTGAACTACGGTGAATTTGATCCAAGTCAAGGAATGGTATGTAGAAAGCCACCACGAGGTTCAAGCCCCAAACACTGTGGGTCGTCTCAGAGCGTAAGCCCCAATCCAACCCGAACTACGGGGACTTTGATCCATGTCAGGGCATGGTGCGTAGTAAGCCTCCACGGGGTTCAAGCCCCCAACCACCTTGGGTCGTCTCATAGTGTAATCCCCAATCCAACTAAAACTATGGGGACTTTGATCCATGTCAAGGCATGGTATGCAGAAAGCCTCCACGAGGTTCAGGCCCCAACCACATTGGGCCGTCTCAGAGCATAAGCCCCAATCCATCCCGAACTACGTGCACTTTGATCCATGTAAATTCATGGTACATAGGAAGCCTCCACATGGTTCAACTCCACCACCTGGTTGTTCCAATCATCATCACATCGGTTCACCACTGTCCTGCATGACGTTAAACTGTATTCGCCATATGAAATACGTGGTCTTTGATTCCCCACCATGGGGACACATATGAAGTCTCTTCGAGGCTCAGGCCCAAAACCATCGTCCATCCTGATCTTTACCCGGGACACCACATCCCGGTGAGATCATGCCACCTCATTCCCGTCCATAGAATTCGAGAAGACACACATGTCATGGCCCCAACATCTGTGTTCCCTCCACGGCAGTCCGCCCTTCTGATCCACTCTAGTCAGTGTTCTGATCATCCCGATCTGTCTCCGTGGGATGTTAGACTTGTGGAATACCCTGTGATAAGCATAGGAAGCTGAGGAAAACCTCAGATACATGCCTGTGCAAAATGATTCCCTACATTCGATGTGGGATGTCTCAGGCTTCCGTACCCTTGAGAAGCCCTATATTAATGGACAGAAGATAGACATGCCAATCCCCTAGCATCCAGACATGCCAGTGATGCCCCAACGTGACTACTCCCCTAATCGAAGGTTACTACCCTGACCAGACCCCATGGAATGTCCTGATAGAAGAAACGTAATTAATTGGTGTCCACGAAGATATGGCACCGAGAATAGTTTAATGAACAATGTATTAAATCTATGAGGTAGACCTGGACTAGGTGGCGAGCTCTGAGGAGGAATCCATGGAAGGAAGAACTGACATCCCATCATCCTTTTTTGTTCATGGAGCAGACGTTGCAAAATAAGGAGTAGATGTCGCCTTCCTTTGGAATGAATGAATACATGGTAACAGAAAGTCGTGTCTTTCATCCCCGAACGAGATAGATGCGCGTGCCATGACAAAAGCGTCAGAAACAGAAATGGTGAACCCGACGTGAAGTTATTCTCATCAATATGAAGATTAGTATCACTCGGGGGATGATGTATCACTGGATCTAGATATCCGGCGCCTTGTCTCGCCAAGAAGATAGTGGGCCTAGAGTGAAACTCATCTGAAGTTGGGGAAGTAGGACGTTGGACATCCCATTCTGCAATGTTGTCAGCATGGATCCCTCTTTTCGGCCACAAAAGATAGAATGGTGTTGGGGCACTGGTTGTTGATTTCATTCCATAGAAGTGTTAATGAGTTCATCTCCTGCCTTTCATGAACCAAGTTATTGCATTCGGATCCCGATCACCTTCCCACCAGCACAGGGACAAGGGAAATACCGACGTGGTTAGCCCATACAGTTCTACATCCTCCATGACAGCTTTGAACGCCACAACTGCAGGGCACCCACACCCTATCTCCCCCTCGGAAGTTATCCAATGAAGGGTAATTAATTACCTCATATGTCATTATGAGGAGGAGGGAATAATTCCAATATAGGCCATCTCCTTCCTAGACGTAGAGGCATCTAGGTCCCACCGTCAACGCCACCCCCGAGGGCCATGACAGGCGCCACAGCTCCCCACACCAATATCCAATCACTTCAGGAGCCTGTCCCTGAAACGAATTGACGACTCACTGCCTTAAACTGATGAGGTAGGTGATGTCCGGCCCAGCCTGGTCAGAGTCCCAATCCAAGAGCTCCCATCAAGGGATCCAACCCGAAAGCGTAAATGCCACCGTCCGGTCTTACCGAAGGAGCAGGTAAGCTATGCACCTGCACCGCCAGCCCTAGCTCGTCCGACCCGATGCCAACATCGGGCACGAGATGATGAGAACGCCCACCAAGGGGAATCAACGTCAACAGGTACTGTGTCCCAAGCCTCCACCGACACATACCATCAAGTTTGTGCATACACTGATCATGGGTGCTTATATGCCCAACCAGGATCGAGGCACCAACTGCGGCATGGGCAGGATGGGTCGAATCTCTTGTTCACAGATATGAGCATTGGTCACCGTGAACCAACCCGCGGTGATGTCACCCCATACGGAGGACCTCCTCGTACCACTATAATAGAGAGCATGGGCCTTCCCCGCCCTGAGGCTCAAAATGGAGGTCTGCCACATGCCACCCCCAATCTGAAAGAGGGTCTACCTCAACGGAGTGACGTTAGGTACAAAACCCTCTTCCATGCCCATCACACTGGGTATGGAGTCCTTCCTCCTACCCTCAACCGTCGATGTGGAGACATTTCCCATCTGGTCCCTCTCTAATGTGGGGATCCTCCCTACGTCCATTTTGTAGTTGGCGAAGGACCTCCTCACCCTGACCACCAGAGGGGTTAAGGCCAGCCTCGCTCCACTCGCACCAAGCATGGAGGTCCTCCCTATACTTCCACCGGTTCCAGTAGCAGTTTTCCCGCTCTACTGTTGTTCATGGAGGTCCTACCCATGTACCCTTAGACATTTGTCCCAGTTCTCCTCACACCTCGACTTTCTTAGGTGGAAACCCTCTCCGCCCCAGCAGTAGTGTGGCCGAAGGACCCCATATCGGGAATCAGCCCTATCCTAATGAGCCACCAATGGGAAGGAAGGCGGGTCACCTCTACCACAAAAAAGAATCATGGGAAGGCCCAAAAGGAGATCAAATCGGTCTGCTTCTCATACTCTAAAACGGAGTATGACTCATCTTGGGAACCATCCCCTCGCTCATCCAGGTCATGGGCTGGGGTAGGGGCAAGGCGCATCAGCCTGGTGATCTCAAAATGCTAAGTCCACCCGATCCCCGCTACCCTCTACAGGTTTCTCTAGGAGGATGAAAACCTGGCGACCCTGTAGGTTATGGTCGTGTAATCACCACCATCATCACCGGAAGCACTTTCGACATCCATAAGAGATCACAGAGAGCTATTCTGGGGACTGATGGCAAGTGAGTAGCATCATAACCTATCACCAGCTGCCCTGTACCCTAATCCAGGAATGATGACCGTTAGCCCCTCTTATCGCGACGTAGTGGCCAGGTAGCTCCACTCTTCGGAGGACAACCCAAGAATCGGCGGCCAGTCAGCCCATTCGATGTATTCTCCGCCGACCAACCTGCCATCCCAGCTATCTGCCTCAGTACCCCTACTAGTTCCAGAACCTCCCCAAGTTTTCTAGTGGGGAAGTCAAGGGCTAGACCTTGAATTTGTGTCTAGGAGCTTTTGGATCATTCTTTCAGCGGACCACTTCCCCAAGGAGTTCTGGCCCGTGGAAGCACAAGATTTCTGCATACCAGAGTCTCTCACACTAGAGGAAGTTGAGTGCTTCCACAACACCCACTGGGAAACACATTTCAATCACCGTCATTAGTGCGTGGTTTATCCAAGGATCCAAGTGCATTTCAATGATGTCAGTGATTAGTGTCGTCTAGTCGATCTGGCCGCACTCTGTGTGGCCCCACGCCTCGAGTCACCACGTCGTCGTGAGCCTCTCTAGCAGAAATATGTTCAGAGTATCAAGGTACTCCATAGAATTATCAGGGAGGATACCCCCACGTTAAAATCTGTGGCTGGGGGAAGTGTGTTGTCCTCCTCTTCAGCCCTATCCGGCGTCATCCCGACTCGCTATGTGACATTGAGGACATGCCCCCAGGAAGGGTCAGGGTCCACATGGATGGCGTAGTGTCAAGGAGGAAGAGAAAGAGTTTCTTGATGGAGTCTTACCCCATGAGGGTGTACCACCACTATTGGACCCATCAGGGAGGATTAAGCGTCATTAGAGGAACCTCCTTGGTCATCCAGCACCCACAGAGTCATTAGTACTCAGCCGGAATGTCAGTAAGGGAAAAGAGCATGTTGGAGCTATCAAGCACTCTGACCTGTCTGCCTTTGTGCAGAAGACGATGGAGGAACCTGAGAAGGACATGTTGCATCAACAACATGCAAATCAAAAGAGGTTGGTTGACGAACTCCTAGATGAACGCACTGTAGAGAGATAGCCTAACTACGACAATCCTAGGCCGGGGTAGCAGGGGAAAGAACAAATTCCCCCGTAAAGATGCCTACGGGAAACCCCTATCATATCGCTTTTGCGGATAGGGTTGAAGCCGGATCTCATGATAAGTGGGAGCGGTTTGTCTCACCAAACCCTCCCAAACGGCGCTGCAATCCAATGAATCTTGTCCGGGTCCCCCAGCTGCCCTGCAGGTCGCTCCACCAGCCTCTCCACAAGCCGTTGAGCCTGTCGATCATGTTGAAGAACCCGAGAATGCACTCGTGGTTAGGGATCCCCGTCCAGACAGGGACCCCCGCTCGGATGATCCTATGGCGAAACTCATAGCATGCCTTAAGGAATTGGAAACATTTCTGGTGGCAATCCCACTAAATGGAAATACATATCCATCATTGGTAGATGACATACCCACACCTCTGGTTTTTGAGAATCCCATCGTCTCCCCCTTTAATGGGACAGGGGATCCTCCGCAGCATTTGGACCACTTCAACTCAAGGTGTGGGCCCATGTTGGATACTCTAGCACAGAAGGAGGCCGCTAAGATCTGCTATTTTGTTTAGAAACTGGAGGGGAAGACATTCGTCTGGTACAACCAGCTCCCCATCGGATCGGTGACCAGCTGGGAGGACCTTCGAAGGCGATTCCTCTACCAGTTTAGCTCTACCACCTGGAAAATGAACATCGCAGACGTTTTCAACTGTAAGCAAATGCATGATGAGAGAGTCGCAGACTTTGTCGCCCGGTGGAAGGGGATAACATACTCACTTGACTTCTCACTTAGGAGCAGTTACTGACGATGTCTGTGGGGAATGTCAAGACGAATACGGTTCCCTAACTGATCACTCAGAACTATCCTGGAGGGTTCCAGGGCTTTTTAGATAAGGACCAGCGCCTAAAAGAAGCCCTTAAACAGGCCAGGAAGGCACGTCTGTTGCACCCTGTAATCCCTGCAAGGTGAACCACTAAAGCCAAGCCCGCTGCTGTGGCCCAAATAAAGGCCCCCTCGCAACATGAATTTCTACCACTGGAACCATCCCCGCAGCCTCATAGAGGCCCTCCACCTTAGGCATATATTCTAACTCAGTAGCATCCTTAGAATCGGCAGGTGCCTCCGCGTAATGCGCCGCCACCGCCTAGGCGGGACAATCAGGGTGAACCTCATCGACAAGCCCCTCCGGGCCCCATCAGAGCTAGGCTCCAAGGGACCTCTATCTTGAAAGAAGACATCGGACTTAACCATTCAACGATAATCAGGTCCCCGGTTACTTCTGTAGCACCTTAGAGCAGGGGATTGTATGCCTTCCTGGGTGTAGAAAGCCGAAAGAGTCAAATCTCACTGATCGCCCGAACTACTGCCCTTATCATCAGATTCTTAGGAACACCCTCATGTAGTGATATATGTTTAGAGACTGGCTCCAAGACCAGGTCAATAGAAACATAGTCAGGTTGGGCCCGACCCCGGCACAAGTGGCGGGTGTCTTTGTAGGGTTGAACTATAGTAGTGACAGTGAAATCGAGTAGAAGTAGATTTCCAGTCGTGGATCCCAGATGTATGAATATTGGATGGCTTGTAAGACAGTTTCTCATGTGTGCGTCATCATTTGGGCATGCCTGAATTAGTCAGAGCCTTCAGAAGCTGTGGCCGCCACTTTTGCATCATCATCTCAGCAGGCCTCTTCCAAGAAGAGCAAGCATTGGCGGCCCAAGAAAAAGGAATGTTCCCCCGCCAATGTCGTCGTTGTACCGCACTCTCAACCACTTCAGGCCCCCTGAGAGGGGGATCCCAACCAGAATCTTCCCAATGGTGGATGATTCTTCAAGTGACAGTCAAGGGTACGCTTCGATTAACATCGTTGAGTTGGTAAACCCCTATATGACTCCCAACAAGGGGGAGCACCAGATGAACCTCCGCAATGTCCCAAGCCGATGTCAACGTCGGTGGAGCCACACCTATATGGGTCATCGAGGCGCATTATATGGAACCTCCAGAAAGGCCGTGCATGCCACTAAGACAAGATAGTAGGCCCAGCACAGAGCTCAGAACGCGCAGCCTATTCATCTGGTGTCATCAAGGCCGCGTCCACCACAGTTTGTGCTACTGGATCAGGAAGAACCACTTTGGTTGTACTGTGACCAGCTTCTCCCCACTACAGTCCAATTTCAGTCATCTGGTTCTCATCCGTTAGATAATCTTCAGGCTTCGACTAGTGAGCAACGAGATATGCCCAGTACCAGTCAGCCGCTGATCCAGCCAGTAGGGCCTGCCATGCATCCTATCACAGAGTGGCCTCCCGCAAGCAGAATTTCATGCCTGGGGTAGAAGTACGATGTCCTCAAGCACCTCACTGGCATCCCATTGTGGATTTATATCCTCGAAGCCCTCCTCCTATTGCTTGATATGTGTGATGCCCTCTCTGAGGCTTTAAGGATCCCCCTCTAGTTTGAGACAGAGGTACCATCTGTAGAATTCTTCCATGATGAAGCAGTTGAGGATGTCGAAATACAGGCCATCATTTCATTCTCAGGAGAAGATGAAGGCACTCCCAAATAGGGGCACATTCACCCGATGTACAAAACTGTCCAATTCAACGACGTGGAGGTTTATCGTTGTCACGTTGACACCAGCTCCGGGATCAACGTTATCTCGATGCGAAAAATGTGGAAGCTAGGGTTATCTGACGATGACCTGACTCCCTCATATTTAAGAATCCATGGATATGATAGGACATATCAGACCACGGTCGGAAAGATCCGTCTGATGACCCGGTTCAGTGGCCTAGTTTCCAACACCAAGTTCATGGTTGTCTCCCAAGACACCATGTACAATGCATTTATGGGCCGACCATGGATCCACCTGCATTCGGTGGTCCCCTCATCGTATCACCAATGCCTCAAGTACTCCCTTATTGGTCGAGTGGGCATACACCAAGGTGATGTGTCTCCTTTTGCCTCAAGTGAAGCCCGTTATCTGGACACTGACTATTACAAGAGCAAGGATAAGAAGATTCGGTAAAGTGAGGTTGAGCCCGCCCCAGTCACAGGTGACCACTGGGAAGTTCTTTATGACACCTATGTCTTACTGATCCATCAATTGGAGGCCATAACCCCCAACATGGAGCAATGATTTGTTATCTCAGGTACCAGAAAAAGACATATTCCCAAGTCCAAGTGACGATGGAAAATCACCACGTACTCCTACACAAATCAGGATCAGGTGATCTCCGAACCTCCTACCTCGTACGATATTGGGATGTCCACCCCATGGAAATGGTAGTACATCATACCTGTCTCTTTCACTGGGCTGGGATCACCCATATCAAGCCGACTAACCACTACTGCATTGATATTATCAAGTGTGGCCCCATGGGCCAAAGACCAGATGTGATTGGATCAACTGCCTTCATCGCTATGGTCTCAGTGGCACGTGAATCTCCTGATATGCTATCCACTACTGTCCAAGATGGTACCATCCTCGTGTCAGGTTCTTCCAACCCAGGGGAAGCTCCACCCACTGGGAATCCCTCCTCTGCAAGCAAAGAAGAGGATCTGGAGGATTCTCCCCTGCCTTTGAGAAAGGTGTCTCTTCCAAGGCCGACGAACTAGTATAGGTGAACCTTGGTAGAGAGGCAGATCTTAGACCCACATTGATCAGTTCTTCCATGTCCCTCGAGGAGTAGTAGTGGTACATGGGTTTCCTTAAGAAGCACCGTGATGTATTCACCTAGAGTTACAATGACATGCCTGGACTAGATCCTCAGTTAGTTGTCCACCGCCTCGGTCTCCCAACAAATCATCACCAGTTCAAGAAGCCTCCCACAAAGATCCACCCTTCTCACGGTGCCATGGTCAATGATGAGGTTGACAAGTTTATCAAATCCAACTTCATCACGGAGGTCCAGTACCCCAAGTTCTAATCCAACATCATGTCTGTCGGGAAGAAGAACAGACATATTAGAGTCTGCATTGACTTCCAAGATCTCAACCGCCATTTTCCAAAGGATGATTTCCCCCTTCCAGTGACAGAATTGTTTATCGAAGCTATGGCCGGGTTCTAGGCCCTCTCATTCATGGATGGTAACTCTGGATATAATCAGATCCGGATGGCCCCTAAGGATGAAGAGTCCAAAACTTTTAGGGTGTCCCAAGGTATTTTTTGTTACCAAGTTATTCTCTTCGGCCTGAAGAATTCAGGTGCCACCAATCAGAAGGCCATGCACCGCATATTCAAGCTGATCCTTGGGACATTGGTGGAGTGTTTTGTGGATGATCTGGTAGTCAAATCTCACCAATTCCAGTACCATATCAAGGACCTTTATAAAGTGTTTGGCTTCCTCTATTCCAGCCACTTGAAGATGAACCCGTTGAAGTGTGTCTTCGGGGTCACCTCCAAGAAGATCCTTTGCATTGTCATCTGGTAATGAGGCTTCAAGATCGACCCAGAGAAGATCAGGGCAATCATCCAGATGCCTCCCCCAAGAAATATTTGAGAGAATCAAGGTTTCCAAGCCCAATTAGCCTACGTACGACGATTCATTGCGAATCTGGCTGGAGAATGTAAGACTGTTTCTTGGCTAATGAAGAAAGGCTCCGACTATAAATGGGACGAAGAGTTCCAGACTACGTTCGACAAAATCAAGCACTATCTTCTACAGCCTTCTGTCTTGATGCCACCTGTCTCCGGAAAGCCGCTAATACTATATGTGACTACCCTGGAATGATCCCTCAGCTCCCTTCTCACCCAGAAGAACAATGAGGGGATGGGAAACAGTCTCTACTACCTCAGCTGCATGCTCCTCGATATGGAGGCCAGATACTCTCCTAGTGAGAAAAGAATCCTTGCACTGGTATTCATAGTACATTAGTTGTGACACTACTTACAGCACCATGAGGTACAGATGGTCTCTTGGGTAGACCCAATGAATTACATTCTGAACCACCCCATGTTGACCGACCGTCTATCATGGTGGGCAGTAATCCTCCAGCAGTTCGGCATCAGGTTTTTCCCCATGAAGGCCATCAAGGGACAGGCATTAGCAGACTTTCTAGCCACCCATCCAACCTTCACGGAACAGTCCCTAGACTTGGATTTTCCAGACAAGGAAATCCTCTCGGTAGATCCTGCCATCCTATGTTGGCAGATGCACTTCGACGGTGCCTCCTGGATCCCCACCGGTAGGAGGCTCAATGATCCTCGACTCAACAGAGTGGGCCTGGGTATCTTCCTCATCACCACGGCGTAATCCATTCTTTCATAATCATTCCTATTGTCAGAAGGATACACCAACAAAAATGTAGATTATGAGGGTCTTATCACTGGGCTCGAGCTGTCCGTCGAGATCAATGTGCCCCATTTTCATATGAAAGTGGATTCCGAACTAGTCATCAAGAAGATCAATGGTGACTACGTCGTTAGAAATCCAGGGATCATACCATTGTTGGAATGCACCCTCCAGCTAATGGCCCAGTTACCCTCTCAACTAGTGTTTAACCATGTCCCTCAGTCAAAGAATGGTCGATTAGATGATTTTGTCGATATAGCTGCATAACATGCAGAGCCTGAGTAGGATATTCTTATGTTACACGTGGGACACCAGAGAGTCATTTTCCCAATCACCCCAGAGGATGAAGATGGCCTGCGGGTAATCCATCATACCGCTAGAGCCTCTGCATAAGGATCCCCAGGTTCTTCAGATGCAGTGGTCGAAGAAACTACCGACTAGAGAGCCCATAATGTCGAGTATCTCCAAAATGGTTGCCTCCCGGCTGATTGGGCCGAGCACGAGTGAATCTGATGCCGTGTGCTTTAGTTTACCCTCCATAGTGGTCCTAGTCTTGAGAATATCCTCTACAAATGTGGGTTTGATGGTGTTCTCCTCCGTTGCATCCAAGGAGTCAAGATTTCTCAGGTCATGCAGGAGGTTCATGACGGTTCTTGGAGTACTCATCAGGTTGGGCCAAAGCTGTCCCATCAGATCTGGAGACTGTGGTAATTTTGGACCTCAATTATCAATGATTGTATTGAGTTTTCCATGAGATGTCACATGTTACAAGTTCTTTCTAACTTCCTGCATCGACCCCCAGAACCTCTCCACTCCACCAAGTACTCTTGGCCATTTTCGGTGTGGGGACTTGATGTCATGGGACCATACCCACTGGCGACAGCTCACTAGTGAAGGTTCATCCTGACCACCACAGATTTGTTTTCCATGTGGGTAGAGGCAGTTCTGCTCAGGGAGGTCAAGGCCCTCTCTATCTTTGACATCAAGAGATCCAACATCATCCACCAGTTTGGGGTCAATCATGCCTTTCTCACTGATAACGGAACCAACATCTGATCATTCGAGCTGAAGAAATTGAACGCCAAGTAAAATATCCATTCGAACAATACCTCTCTCTATCACGCGTAGGAAAATGGGAAGATCGAGGAGTTCAACAAAACCCTCTCTAAAATTTTGCAGAAAATGGTTGGCCATAACAAGAAGAGTTGGTCGGAAAAGCTCCCCAACGCCCTCTAGGATTATCGGACGATGACTCCCAATTCCACCCAGGGGAATCCATCTTCCCTGGTGTATGGGTCTGAGGCCATCCTGCCCATCATGATCTAGATACCTTTGTTACACACCGCAGACTATGACCAGCATGTGCCAGATAAGGTGGCCGAAATTCTTCTGGTGGAATTAGAAGCCCTGACGAGAATAGGTTATGTGCCCTACACAATCTAGAAAGGCATCCGAATAAGACAGCTAGAGATTTCAACAAGAAGGTTCGCCTCTTCTCTTTTCTTCAAGGCGACCTGGTATTGGCCCTCAGAGTGCCAATGATCCCTGACAGGAAACCACCCAAGTTGGAGCCCAAATGGGAAGGACCTTACATAGTCCACAGGGTTTACCCCAATGGAGCATACTCCTTGGTGACCATAGATGGTGAGCATATAAATCCTCCCACCATTGAAAAATTCGTCAAGAAATACTTTTCTTGAGCCTAATGGTCCTGCATGACCTAAAAATGGGCGGTCTTGCATGACCCTAAATGGAAAAACGGTCCCGCATGACCCTAAATTGCATGTTGGTCACACATGAACTTAAATTGTCCAGTCCTGTAAGACTCTAAACTGTGCATCATCTTGCATTACATTAAACGACATTTTGAGAACTACGTATGGCTTGATTCCCGTCCTCTTGGGATACGTAGGAATGCTTGGATGCCTCATCTTGAGCCCAACCAAACTCTTCTCTTTGACTATTTCCCATAGGTATATCTTTCTCGTAGGATCCTTGCATGATATGGTGTAGGGTTCCTTAGCCCCACTCATACAAGAATTATAATGGTTTAACCATGTGCCCCCTCCCATTCTTCTATCCTCCCACGTCCCCACTATAAGATGTTAAACTGCCAACTGGTCATGCCATCCTGACTGAGGCCCAGCCTCAGGCCCCTTGAACTTCTTGGGCCCCCGACCCTCATCCTCATTGCAAGACATTAAACTACAGACTGGTTAGGCCTTCCTGACTGAGGCCCAACCTCAGGCCCCTTGGCCTGTCCGGGGCCTTGTCCTTGGTTCTCTCTTATGGGATTGTACGGTTTGGCATGGGATTATATCCTCATTCACATCGGGTTGTTCTCCATACTGTACACCCCCCTCATTGGGGTATCTTTCCCCCAGGTGTCTTCATGAACTACATGTGGCTTGATTCCCATCATTATGGCATATGTAGGACCACCCGAATATCTAGACTTTAAGTCCATCCCCATCTTCCAGAAATCTCCATTTCATCTTGGACCCTTGGCCAATCCTTCCTGGGAGAGGAGAGTATATGGAGTGGCATGGGATCATGTCCTCGTTCACATTGGGGTTGAAACGACCATGCCATATACCTCTCCCCCCTGGGGGTTCTCTATCCCTTTACTCTATACTCATCCATTCAAATCTGTCACTCCCAAGTTAAGAACTCTCGGCGACCCTTTTCAGTAGATCATCAATGTGCCTAAGGGTACTCTGGTTTAGTACCTGGAATGTCGGACTCTTCTTGAACATGCCTCCTCCCACTTTTCAGGCTTTTTGTTACCCTTCACTAGGGATTTCATCACCTTTCACACCCAAAGGGACCCCTGAGTGGCATGGATGCTAGACCTAAGGGATCTCCTAACATTACGGGCCAACGCCCCCAAGGGTCGCGGACAACAAGACAATACAAATCCTGTGTTGTGAATATGGTCAACGGTTGATGCTAATTTGTTTTCCCACATTTGGCTAACACGATATGATTACTCTGTTTCGAACATTGTCAATAGTTATCCTCCATCACCACACCAACCCCTTTTAATCCCAAAATGTCGGTTACATGATTCACATCCTTCTCCACCTCACCATGTCCAAGTATAACTTCAAAACTCTTGGTATTATTCCTCAGTGTGCATCCGCACTTTAGGATGAAAAAAATCCGCGACAGGGTGATTTTTCGAGGCTTTAATGTATTCCAATTGCATGCATCTCATGTATCGTGCATATTGTATCCACCCTTTTTCCTACACCGAGTCCAAATCAAGTAGGCTTAGGGATTGCGTTAAGGTCCGCCTTTGCATGGGATAGTCCTAATTCTCTATGGTCCATGTTATAAGACCTTAAACTAAGATACATTCATATTACCCCTTATCCAGAACTACGTGTGTCTTGATTCCCATCCTTATGGGATACATAGAACCACCTAGACGTCTCGTTTTCAAGACCAGATTAGTTGGGAGCTAGTTTCTCCTGCCGGTTTCCCTCTTACCCCTATTTGGGCCCCTTGGCCCGAGGTTCCCCTCCTGGAATTGCATACGGTGTGTAATGGGATCATGTCCACATTCACATCAGGTATGATTTATTTCACTGTACACATTCCCCACATAGCATCATGTCTACTACGTTTGTGCTGCATGACGTTAAAATGATTATTTGGTCCTATCACATGACCCTAAACTGTGACATTATCATCCTGGCCACATGATGAAAAACGGCGCTGCATCATGATTTCCTCACTCAAGGAGACACCATGTTTGGTATTGGGGTCACACCAGTCCATTTTTCAACGCCTTCTACCACTTGATTCTTGTGGCAATGTCCGGGCTTGCTAACCTAGATTTGTCGCTTCACAAAAAAAATAGTCACCTTAAAGGACAAACAAGATTTATCAAATACCGCTTATTTTGGTGCGAGGGCCATGCCCGCACACCCCTTTAATCCCGGATACTAGTACCTTACCGTGCCACCTCAAGAAATATGTATAGCTTGATCCCCATATTCATGGAGTACATTGGAACGCCATTGCAATTTTCCTTAGGCCCAACTTAACTCTAGATTATGGTCCCTTGACCTAAAATCATCCCAAGGAAAATGCGGTGGTCGGAACCCCAGGTTCCCGTTCATGTCGGGTTTTACAATAAACTCTCCATGAGTCCCCCATGTTTCCTACCATCCATGGTCTGAATTATATGAATCTAAACTAAGATCTACCTTTGGTAAGGGACTTGAATCCCTCTATGTAATATGTCTCTTTTTTGTATTCAGATGTGTTTGGAAAAAGAGCCCGAAGTGTGGAATTTTAATGGGGAAATTCCCCCCGTTCCATGTCCAACCATCATGAGGTCGCATTTGGATCCACATCCTCTTCCACATCCAAAAGGACCCCCGGATGACATGGATGCTAGTCCTAAGGGATCTCTTACTATTTTGGGCAAATGTCCCAAAGGATCTCGGACGACATTTGCGACAGGTCCCGTGTTTCAAACATGGTCAACGGTCGACCCTCATTTATCTGTCCCCATTCCAGGCTAACATGATGTGGATTCTACATTTCCACCACAGTCAATATTTATCCTCCATATCCACTCCACCATCATTGTGATCTATATTTTGAGCATCATGATTCACACATTACCACTTCCTCATGTTCAAGTGGAATTCTGAAATACTCGGATTTACCTCTTCGCACATCTAGGTGCACTACATAGAAATGTTAGCCTCATTGGGTTGGCATTCACCGAGCGTCCCTTTGCACTAACATGTTCCTTCATGTGTCGTGAAATTACCCCATTACTTCTTGTTTCCCAAATCGTGCATGAATCATGTGGGCATAGTGGTTTTGGTGGGATTTGTACCGGCACAACTAGGCTTCTCATCATCCTACATGATGTTAAAACGTAACTAAAAAACTACATACAGCTTGATTCCCATACTCATGGGATACATAGAGACACCCCGATATTTCTTCTAGTGTAAAGCCACATGAATCATAAGTCCTATTCCTCCTCATTTTCTCCCCCTGGCCTGAAACCTTTTGGGGAACCTTGTAACTAAAACATTTCCCCGAACAAGTTCCAGATGCCCCAAAATGACATTAGGAAGTAGCGGCTCCCTCTTCATATAGGTCCTTCCTAAAAGAACGAATGATCCATGATCAAAATGATGTGTCCATCAATGTGTGCTTCCACAATGGTGGCGTAATTTCATGAGTGATGGATTCTATTCGAACAAACCACCTCTCCACATTCCTCACTTTTAGTGCCTCTTATTGGGTCCCTCGTCCTCTTTCATGTCTGGAGGAACCCGCTAACATTATGGATGCTTGGCTTACGACCCACCTACTGTCCTGGGCTAATGTTCTGGAAGACTAACAGATGACATTTGGGACAGGTCTGGTGTTTCGAACATGGTCAACGGTCGACCCTCATTTGTATGTCCCCATTCTAGCCTAATAAAATAAGAATACTATGTTTTTCATGCGATCAAAAGTTATTCTTTATTGTCACACCACCCCCAAAATTTTCTGAATCTTGGGAATCGTGATTCACACATCCCATTCCCTTCTGTTCGGATCGATTTCAGTGCCCCTGGTGTTACCCCATTCGTGCACAAGAGCACGCTAGGAAAACAATAATTCAACTGTTCTGAGAGATTCATTCTGCAGTCAGGTTTCCCAAATTTCCTCCTGGAAATCCAAACTGGTTTTTCAAACCCCGGATGCTTGAAGCTTGGTTTACACTCCTATGTTTGGATGGGGAGATAATGGTTTCATCAGTTGTTTCTCACATCGGGCCAAACCCATGTGATCTTAGGGAATGATCGCTGGACACTCCACGAACATCACAGGGATGAAGTAAACCAATGTAAACAGCAAAACTCATGCATGATATGGCATCAAACAATTAAATCATGAAAGTAAATTTGGGGGTTTCTAATCATTACAGTACCCGAGGGTCGACTCCCCCTAAGGATTGGTTGACCTCTTCATAAGAGCGTAGAAGTTCTGCCACCCTATAGCTGGTTGCATCTAGGAGTTGCTGCTGCTTGTTCAGCTCCCGCACCACCATAGTGGTGAAAGGGCACAATCCATTGGCCACAATCTGGGGCCACTCCACATCATCCCGGATGACGATCATCTCTTCAGAAGCTCGTTTCAGGCCCTCTTCAGCTTCTGCCAGCTGGGACTTCAAGCGCAATATTAGCTCAAATTTTTCATTTAGGGAAGTCGAGTGCTCATCTGCCCAATTCTGCCGCCGCTGGACCTCGTCTTCAGCCTTATGGAGCCTCTTGATGTTTATCGCCTTCCTCCGCTGCTATCCCACACTGAGGCCTCGGTCATACTCTCGAATCTTCTCCTCCATAAGATCTCAGACTAGTATGTGGGGGCGTTGGGCATCACCTCCCCCAACACACAGTTCGCATAGTCACGAGCGAAGTCTATCCATCTCATCCAACCATAGTGCTTGGGGGTGTCATTGATGAAGCACGAGATCAACTTCCAAGATCGGTGATGGACTATTTTTCCCTCCTCCTTGTCAGAGGTCGTCTCGTCCTAGTTGACGCGATTGGAAGGCTCGTATGTAGGAAATGCCCCCAAGAAATCTTAAACTGGGTCCACAACTTGTGTTGGATAAGGCATGGCAAGGCCGGAATCGTCTGGTTGATCCTCATCATCAAATCCCACCTCGATAATCTCATGTGCAGTCCCACTGGCATCCCCACGAGCAATCGGAAGTGTTACAGTTTGGTTTGGCCGGATGTCCACCTCCATGACCATTGGCATGCCTCTGGGAATGGTTCTACCAGAAGCCCCTACCAACTTCGCCGCAGTGGACCAGGCCAATTGAAAGACTGTACATGCCAGGAAAGTGGGACGTGAATGTCAATTAACTTTTTTAGGAGATGTCAGTCATAAATTTGGTAGAGGAGACTTACAAAGGTCAAATCCCTGGTCTCGATCTTGGGATGATGTCGTCGAAACCCTGAGACACAACCCCCCGTATATGGTTTCTAGGTTTGGAGACTCCAGGGGAGCTGTCTCATATATCGTTGCCCTGCTAGACCCGGAGGTTGATGCAGTCACAGGTGTGGATCTCAAAGTTCCCACGTCGACACCCACTGAGGGGCGGGAACGAGGTCTATGCACAAGGTCCTCTTACACAATGAAGAAACTGATGAGGAATCCAGAGTGACCCAAGGGCAGACTCTGACAAAGGAACATGGGATTCTACCTCGAGGGCCTCCATGAATTCTTCAAGATTCGAGGAATAATTGCCAACTTCATCCTGCTCCGACAGACTATCCCTACCAGCCTCATCTCCCTATGAGGACTCGTTCGATTCTTTCGTTAGAGGGAAACGCTCCCTCAGGTCAGCAGATGACAGCTGTGGAGGGACCATACGACCCAACAACACCTTGACCTGATCTTTAATTGGGACCAGGGTACCCCGGGAGTGGATGATGTCTTCCAGCTTGGCTATTTATGGATCCTCCTCTTCCTGGGATACTGCAAAACTTGCTCTAAAAGGTCTAGTCCCTGACATGTCCATCCAAAGGTGGTTAAGGTGCTGCCATAACTTGGATGGGCCGAGGAATTTATGGTTGACATCCTAGATGTCCCAGGCCTCCGAAAAGACAAATTCCAGAGCATGTCAAAATGAAATAGCTGTTTCCCTAGGGCATGAGTTGAGATCTTGCAGAATCCTCTTGGGGGTCACCCCTCTGGATGACTCTATTCTCCTGGGACCACCAGTTCTGCTGCCGCTTCTAGATCCACTTCCACTGCTCCCCCCACAACTGGTGTGGGTGTTGCCACTACAGGAGCCCCGCCACTACGGGAATCCCTTGCCGCCTTCCGGCCTCATCCCCGAGGTCAAGGAAGCTCAACCTCACCGACCAAGATGGTTTCCCACTTTAGCATCTCCCCTGGATAGGCCACCTCCCAGATTTGGGCATATACTTTTACCATCCCAATGATGACGGTTGGCAGAGGCAGTACATTCTGCATCTTTCTATCTTCCCGCGTGAACATGTGCCACATCTACCTCATCATACATGGGTGCTCCTCGTAACACACCTCCATGTAGACTTGTGGGGTCAGTCACTGCAGGCACCAGAATTGCCTTGCTAACCAGTGTGGGGTGTATGGCTCTCAGAGATGCTCGCAGTCCACCCTAGCCAGAAAGACTCCACCTCGAAAGGCCAAGTGGTAGGCTTGGTGCTCTTTTGTTCCCTATCTGTCATCCTTGAAGTCCCCCTTCAGTAATGTGAATAGGTGGAAGTTGAATCCCTCCTCCCTCCACACCCGGTTCAGAACCGATTGTGCGGTTAGCTTGGTCGTAAATCTCCCAGCGAAATTCAATATCGAGGTACGGACGTACGAACCTAGAGGCGAGATGGGGTTTGGATACTCATAGATCCCCCTTATGTGCACTGCCATCCACCCGTATAAGAGATGGAATGGCCCGTATACCCTCTGTGGCCTTTTCCCCTCACTGATGTTCCAAAACATTTTATATAACTTGGAGAGCATCAGGATCACTAGGTTGACCCACCTTCCTGTCACCAAAGTGGATGCCATGATGAATGTGCATGGCCCCACTCCCATTTTTGTATCACTCACCGGAAGGATCCAACCACAGATGAGATCTGTGATGAATGTCGCCTGCTTGACTATTGGTTGTTTTTCAATGCTGACAGTGAACCCCCAGGACGTCCACTGGCAATTCTCCATCATCCACCAGTATGATTTTCTTTTCTCTAGGAACCCTTTGGGAATGTTCAAGGCCTTGCTGGGAACTGCCTTTTTTGGGAAGTTCATAATCTTCATGAACCAATGCTAGAAGTGTACATCTTTCACCGCCTCTTTATCCTCACCGGGCACAAGCTCCATCAATGCCATCGCCAGACGTGTCACCTGCTATGGATCCTCCCACACACCCATAGCCAGGAGTAATTTTTCATACATCTCCCCCAGTATTGGGTCCCATGTGACCATATACACATCCCATAAGTTGATGCCCACTTCCCCGTGATGCAGGTGGAAGGTATTAGTCCCCAGTGACCATCAGCTCAACAGATCTGGTATTAGCTGCTTTGGTAGGTAGATGTGAAACTGGGAAGCCCAAGATGCCTCATACATGCCCAATCATCTCAAATCTGCTTCGAACTCTTTGCATGAGGTGCCTACCAAGTAGGCCGAGACCCAATCATCTATGAAGATACTGCCCTGGAGCAGGTCCCATTACTTAGACGACCCCTTCTTCTGGTTCCCCAGCACCGCCTTAAGGATAGTTTGGTACAGAGGAGGGGACATCTCCTGCTGCAATGACTTCCCATCGACATTGTTCAGATGATTGTATAGGAAGTCCGGAATGATAGGCATGAAGTCCTCCCAGGCATGACCATCGGGTGCCTTGAACAAGCGGCGCTAGCACGATGTTCTCATGAACCATTAAGCTGGCTCATTCCTACCTGCAACGGGGATGAAGATGTCATCCCTCATCCTAAGGCCATAAAAGGGAAACAACCTACACATCAGGTAGTTCTTCTGCATCTCCAACAGAATCTCCACCAATGAACTGTGGTTAGAGTGGCTACAGACTAGCTCTCCTAGCCCCAGGTTGATCGACATTTCATCCCTCTATGCGGTTTCCGCAAAGACCCCCTAGGCAGATTCTTGGTGGGCCATTCGGCTCTGGAACTTGGATGTTTTTTTGGAAGGTTCGCAAAGCATGTTCCCAAGGCAGATCGAGAAGTATGCTCACGAAGACTGTTTGCAAAGAGTTGTTGAGGTGCTCAGTCTCTAGATCACAGAACGCAAACACAGAGTCAAGGACTCGTTTTGTGCCACGAAGACCCGATTCACAGAAATCACTCATGGAGTATGCAGAGCTTCACGAATTGAGTGTGCAAGAAGAAAAGATTGCGGAGAAGGGAAAGGAAAAAACTGACGGCCGACCCCCTATTTATAGGCGATGGCCTTCAGAGCTTTGTGGCGCATCCAGTTCTCTTTGTGCTTCGCGGCGCGCTCAGCCCATGCGATCCCGATCCGCCTCGCGAGCCCTCTTCGTGAGTCAGTACCACGAACGTCTGAGGATATTTGTGATTTCCCTCAGACATTGACCCTTGATCTCTCTGCGGCTCTAAGTCTGAGGGGGGGTATTTGTTGGCGCCCAAAATCGGGACAAAGAAGAGATCCAAAGAAGGCCCCGAAGAACTTCCTCATGAAGCCGCTTCGCCGAGTTCCACATCACCGCGGCTGCCGTGAAGCAAGGAGTCGGGCCGCTCTGCGAACCCATATGATGTTCGCGACCCCACCACGATGCAAGGAGGCAGGCCACTCCGTGAACCCATCTGACGTTCGCAACTCCGCCACGAAGCAAGGAGGCGGGACGCTCCATGAACCCATTTGACGTTCGCAAGCCCATTGCGAAGCAACCATGGTCCCCTTCACGCCGCATGAGCACTAATTCGCGGTACCCTTTGCCTATAAATAGTGGGATCCCCCTGACCTCAACATACAAACAATTTGACCTTTTGGCTTCGCTGCTCCCGAATCACGAAGCATCATTCCGCTCTGCGAACCATGAGCTGTGCGAGGCACTTTTGCTCCGTGAAGTGCCTCCCCTCCATCCCATTTTGATCCCCTCCTCCGAGATGGATGCCTTCTGTGAAGCCTGAGGTCCATCACGAAGGAGGGGGATCCCCAAGGGGACCCAGGTTGTCGTAGAGCATTTATGTTTCGTGAAACACCCTTCATGTACAAATGATCCACATGCTAAGTTGGGGTCACTGTACTTCACGAAGCACATTGCTTCCCGACACCTTGCTTTACGGGGCACCATTTCTCCACAAGGTTGTGGTCCAAGAATTCCCTTCCACTTCACGAAGCACCCCCCATATTCCCCTATTCCCTATGATTAGGCTAAGGCACCTCACTTTGAGAACTACACCACTTTGCAAGTTCCCTCCGCCACGTGGAGCTAGAGAGCTTTACAAGGACCTTGACTATGAATCCCTCTACGTGGAAAGCTCCTTTTACCATGCGACCCTCTAGGTTTTCACGATGTTACTTCAATTTCACCTGGATGATACCACCCGTTGCGTTGCTTCTCCTAGTGATTCTTCTCATAGGCATGCTAATTGATATTGCTTCTTTAGATAGCCACTCTAACGTGGACCCCTCGATGGTTCTCTCCATGACACCCCATCACTATGGCGTTGTCGATTCCTTCCCTCCCACAAGGAGCATAGGGTACCGATTTTTTACGTCCTAGGGGTGCAGAGCAAACACACCTCGTTTGAGCTGCAGGACGTTAAACTGCCAAGAACCATCATCCTCAGCACATTATGTTAAACTCTGACATCCCCCATTTCTCTCATGAGGGGTTCCCCCACCTTGGATATTCTCTGCACCCCCTAGTCTCCACAACGGAAGATATCCTCTTTCTGGGAGTGGCGGTTGTCTGTGGGTGAATGGCATCCCTATTGGTGTAGGCCCCTATATTTCCTTCCAGGAGGCAGCATCCGTGCTCCTTCTTTCATCATCGGTCTCCAAGGCCAGCGGAGGGAGTGATATGGAACAAGGATCCTCCTTTCTTCAGTCTAAAATCCCTCTCCCGCTACTCTTTGTCGCCCTCAGGCCTCCATCCTGGAGTAACCCCCGACACTTATTGGGCTGCTCAACGCATAATCCCCTCTTCAGTTCCCATAGGTTCACCTTTCGCGACGTGGTCATCAGGCCTTTGTTGCCACTTGTTTCTCACACCGAGCATGACTCTTGTGGGCTTAGAGTAAGCATCGACCCTGGCATCACCCTCATCCCACATGACATTAAACTGTAT
Organism: Viscum album; assembly: GCA_963277665.1. Lineage (NCBI taxonomy): Eukaryota > Viridiplantae > Streptophyta > Magnoliopsida > Santalales > Viscaceae > Viscum > Viscum album. Next base: position 68,436 of record CAUJRU010001584.1, read on the forward strand.
TCCCGAACTATGGGGACTTTGATTCATATGAAGGCATGGTACGTAGGAATCCTCTAAGGATCAATACCCAACCACCTTGGTTCGCCTCAGAGTGTTATCCCCAGTCCACCCGAACTACATAGACTTTGATCCATGTAAAGGCATGGTACGCAGAAATCCTCCACAAGGTTCAAGCCCCAACTACCTTGGGCAGTCTCAGAGAGGAAGCCCCAATTCATCCTAAATAATGGGGACTTTGATCCATGTCACGCCATGGTATATAGGAAGCCTCCATGGGGTTCAAGCCCCAAACACATTAGACCGCCTCAGAGCATGAGCCCTAAGTGCCCTCATCCCTCATGATGTTAAACTGTATACCCGAACTACGGGGACTTTGATCCATGTCAAGGCATGGTATGTAGGAAGCCTCCATGAGGTTCAAGCCCCACCCCCTTGGGCCGTCTCAAAGCATAAGCCCCAATCCATACTAAACTACATGGACATTGATGCATGTCAAGGCATGGTATGTAGGAAGCCTTCACGAGGTTAAATCCCCAAACTCCTAGGGATGTCTCAGAGCGTAAGCCCCAATCCAACCCGAACTATGGGGACTTTGATCCATGTCAAGGCATGGTACGTAGGAAGCCTCCACAAAGTTCTTTCCCCAACAACCTTGGGCCGTCACAGAGTGTAATCCCAAATCCATCCCGAACTATGGTGACTTTGATCCATGTCTAGGCATGGTACGTAGGAAGCCACCATGAGGTTCATGCCCTAACCACCTTGTTCCATCTCAGACCATAAGCCCCAATCCATCCCAAACTACGAGGACTTTGATCCATGTCAAGGCATGGTACATAGGAATCCTCTAGAAGGTTCAAGCCCACCACCCAATAGTTCCGACCATCTTCATGTTGGTTCACCCTCGTCCTGCATGACGATAAACTATATTCGCCATCTGAACTATGTGGTCTTTGATTCCCCGCCATGGGGATACGTAGGAAGTCTCTTTGAGGCTCAAGCCAAAAACCATCGTCCATCGGATCTTTACCCGGTCTACCAAATCCCGCTGAGATCACACAACCTCATTCCCCTCCATAGAATTCGGGAAGTCGCCCACATGCTGGCCCCAACATCCGTGTTCCCTCCAAGGGGATCCCCTATCTGATCTACTCTAGTCAGTGTTTTGATCCACCCGATCAATCTCCACGGGACGTTAAACTTGCAGCATACCCTGTGATATGTATAAGAAGCTGGGGAAAACCTCATATACATGCCCATAGCATATGATTCCCCACATTCGATGAGGGATGCCTCGGGCATCCGCACCCTCTAAGAGCCCTATAACAAGGGGCAAGAAGATAGCCAGGCCAATCCCCCAGTAACCAGACATGCCAGTGATGCCCCAACTTGACAACTCCACTAACTGAAGGTTGCTGCCCTGACCGGACCCCTTGGAATGTCCTGACAGAAGCAACGTAATTAACTGGTGTCCAAGAAGGTATGGAGCCAGGAAGAGTTTCATGAACAACGTACTAAATCTACGAGGGAGAACTAGACTTGGTGACGATCTCCAAGGAGGAATCCATGGAAGGAAGAACCGTCATCCCATCATCCAGTTTCAATCAAGGAGAAGACGTCCCTAAATAAAGAGTATATGCTGCCCGCTTTTAGAACGTGGGGATGCGAGGTAACAAAAATCTGCGTCCTTTATCCCTAAATGAGACGGATGCGCGTGCCCCGATGAAAGCATCGAAAACACCCACTTGCATGTTTACTGAACGTACCTGAAAAAAAGTTCAGAAATTCATTTTGGACACATCGGGCCTAGAATCATGCTCCATCAATTTTCGCAGACTTGTAAAATTCCCATATATTTGAAAAACATTACATGGAAATTACGGGCCTTTACATAAAATCCATATTTAATAATTCTTTTTTAGTGATGATAAAGCCTCATATCAGATTGCTTAAGCCCTGATAAAGGATTTATAATTATAATTATAAATAAACAAATTTTTAAATATATATATATACATAATCAATATATATAAATATAAATATAGAAAATATATTCATTATTTAAATATATTTGTTACATATTTATAATTATTTAAATATATAAATATATAAATATTTTTAAAAAACAATATTTATATCATTATAGATATTTATATAATTATATACATATATATATATTTATAAAATATATATACAAATAAATATAGTAAATATATCCCCTATTTATGTAAATATATTATAAATTTAATAATTAGGTAAATATATATAATTATTTAATTATAATTATATAAATAATTTTAAAAAATAATTCATTATTATACATAAAAATATAGTATTTTATAAATATAGTATGTATATTTGTAAATATATTTATTTTTAAAAAAAAATTATAAATATTTTTTTACAAATATTTTTTAACATTATTAATTAATATCTAATTATTATGTGAATTCATTTTTTAAATGAGTGAAAATGAATAAATTAAAAATAAATATTCTTTAATAATATTGAAAAAATGGAAAATTTTTGTGTGTGTACATTGTGTATAATAATAATTTAATTACGTATATGTGAAATCAATATAACAAGCATTTGATATATGTTAAATTGAAATTTCAAACAAAATAAAATTATATGTCCCCTACACTATGAAATTAGTCAACATTTTTAGTCATTTTAAATTTTAATTATAAACCATTATTCATGAAATATAGCACATAAATATTCTATAATATATAAATCATATTTATATAAATTAATATATATATATATATTATTTATTAACACTATCAACAATCATTTAATTAATTAAATGTTTAATATTTTTCTCAATTTACTTATTCTTAATTTTAATTTGTTTAATTTTAATTTTGCAAATCTATATATTTAATACAAAATATTTACAAGTATTTATAATATATATATATATTAATCAATTTATTTAATTAAAAAATATATAATTTTTTTTATTATAACAATTTTTTAATTTTTATTTATTTAATTATATCATTTTATTTATTCATACCGTTATCAACACTAAAAAATCTCTGATAAAGGACTCCTTTATGGGTGCAAAAAATATTGCACTAATAAAGGGTTATCTTTATCAATGTTATTCATAAAGTGCTGATAATGGGTACCCTTTATCCGTGCTAAAAAAAGCACAGATAAAGGGTTAAATTTATCAGCGCTTTCTTTTGTGCTGATAAAGATGTCATTTATAAGAAATTTCTAATAGCACTGATAAATACCAATGATGTTAAACACAGATTTTGTAGTAGTGAAAACTCAACTCATAAAGGTATAGCGTCTTATAATTACCAAACCAACATGTTAATCTTATACCCATTAATGATGTTAATTATGGTATCTTATGTTGTTTTGATTGAAATCTCTAATGTTTTCTCCCTTACTGACAGTCTATACTTACTCATTTATTATGTTCCCATTCACCAGTTAGTGAAGAAGATTATTATTTATGACTTGACTATAAGGGTATCTAGTGTGATGATTTTTTTCAGATATGTTAAATAATTGTCGTGGAATACTGTAGTTGTGTATCCAATCTCCAAATAAACTAAACCTATAGGCTTTTAAGATGTGATTTATTGGGATTTGTACTGGATAATCATGTATAAATGATTTAATATGTATGTATTAATGGTTGGGTTATCACACACAAACAATTACCCACTATAAGGGTTACAATCCTCTCTACATACCTATATACTAGACTATCACCTTAAGGAATAATGTCAAATCAATGTGCATATTGATGACATCTCACTATAAAATCTTATTTCATGGAAATCAAAAAAATTAGGACATGCTAAATTCAAATACACTAATAAGATATTTGGGTAAATTCCAAATAGGTTATTTTTTATGATTTTAGAAACTCTACCCACTTTTCCTTTTATAACTAGTATGATAATTATGTACAAACATGCACATGTGAAGTGAACCTACATGATAGAAATGATGCATGAACACACACCACTTAACACATTGGTCCAGGAGGAAAACCAATAGATCATAATCACAACAACATTCATAGAAACATCACTATGGTGTAACACCTAAAACAATGAACAATATTCTCAACTCCCCAATAACAAGGACTTCGTCCCATGAAGTTGATGTCTAGATATAAGAGTAGAATTCATCCCAGGTCTTGAACAGTCTTATCTTCACCTATATTATCCTAAATAGTGAAAAAAGAAAAATATGTGATGATACCACTTCTTATTGTCCACCTCCTAGTCATCCTAACAAAATCTGTACTAGAGGGAACAATGTGACCTCATTCATTCCTCCCACACGCCATAGGTTTTTTTACTTGTAGTGAGGTTTAAAAAACCATATGGGGAAGATATAACCTATACTATCATCACAATAATAATAACTAATAATAAAAATATCCAAAACTACAATCAAATCTCATTCCAGAACATGGAATTAAAGTAGAAAGTAATCCACAACAACAATATAGCATTGTTATAAAAAATTATTCATACAGGTCATCCAATTTTATATATTGTCAAGACAATGAACTAGGAAGATCATATACAATATGTGAATAATGATGAATAAATAAAAAAGGAGACCTTATAAAAATCCATGGAATCACCTAATATATTTCTCCACATCCCCATTGACTTGTTATGTCTCATTGATCAATACTAGGGTTATCACCCGAATATTCATGCCCACTATAATATCTGAATTTGCACCAAGGTTACAGTGTAGGATGTGTGAATAAAACATAGTAAGGATCCATCAATGGTGTCCCTGTTAAAAAACACTATATTTGGAAAATATTCTGATAAATGAAATTGAATATGTAAACATCACAAGAATCATACCTATCAAACTATTGAGTACTCAACATTTCAACCTAATGATTAACCCATACTTACTTTATCTAGTGATGGGTATATTATTTCTATTGTATTACCTCCATCATTGATAGTTCTTACTCCGATTAACCCATATCAACTGTTGGGAGGAGGTATATCCAACACCGAAAGAATAACCACACTCATGGGGAAATGCATCCCACCTAGCATACTCAATCCTATTATGAGGCATCACACCCAACCCACATAACCATTGTCTTTAGACGCATCAGGCCCAACCCATCACATCATGTGGGATGGATATTACACCTCCTATAAAAATAATTATATGAAGAGGCATCATGTCCAACCCATATAATAATCATTTGAAGATGCATTATTTAAAACCCATACATTGATGTTTAAAGGAGGTGTACATCCAACCCACATGACTATAATCTCATGAGGGGTCACACCCAACCTTCATAACCACCATCTTTATTGGCATCATGTACAATACACATCGCAATCATCTCAAGAATCTTCAAATCGATCATTCATAACATCCATCTCAGTTGGAATCACATCTGACCCATATTGAAATCATCTCAGGATGTATCAAATTCATCCTACTTATAAAACACCAATGAGGCATCAAATTCAACCCTTATAACCCGCATCTCATGATGCACCACATCCAACCAACAACACAATCATCCTAATAGGAATTATGTATAACAAAAAAACCCAATATATCGAGGGGAATCGTGTCCAACATGCATCACAATCATTTGAAGAGGTATCAGAAACATCATACATCACATATATCATGCGAGTTATTATTCCAACCCATATAATCATTATCTCAATATGTTTCATTACCATCCAACATATACTCAACTATTCATATAAGGAAACACATCCCTCTTGAATACACCATCAATATCATTGGGTAGTACATCCCATGTAAGATACCCAGTCAATATCATTATTTAATATGTCTCACATTGGATATATATAAAATCTAATGGGGAAGGTTGTCCCACCTAGAATAACCAATTAATAACCATGGTTTATAAAAATACTTTGTTCAATGTCTCAGACATCATTAGAGTCACAACAAGGAAATATATAATAATGTGAACCCCAAACATCATAAAAAATTATACACGTGATTAATATTTTAGTTATATGTGAATAGGTTTACCTAAACCCTAGCTATCACTATGCTACACATGCTCATGGAAAGGTAGACCTAGTGACAGAGGTATTCCCTAAAACCTATATACAAATAATTTTCATGGTAAATATAGTTTTTGGTTTATTATAATAATAATTTCCTATATAATTTCTTTAATTTGAGTGTGTTTTATTTGTTAATGTAATGATTTTATTGAGTAATTTACCATGGATGTTAATTCTGTGTTAATTAATTAAGATTTTAATTTTTTTTAATTATTATTTTTTAATTTAATCAAAACTATTTATTCAACCTTGAGTTATTAATGAATTTCTTAGATTCGTTTAAAATATTAATTTACCTATTTTTATTTACTTTGTTGATTCAATTTATTTTTTATTATTAATTAATGAAATTATACAATTATTATTCTTTTATTATTGTTTAAACTAACATTTAACCATTATTTTAAATTATTTTTTAATGTTTGTTTTATTTTTCAATTCTATAAATATTTTTATCATTGAATCATTGAATATTATTTAACTCAATGTTGATTGTGGCTAAAATTTATCATGTTTTAGTATTTGGATTAAATTTTTTTTTTTAAAATTATTGTTTAAATTCAATATATTAAATTTAATTAATCAAGAATTTAGTAATATAAAATTAAAAATAAACTCATTAATAATGTTTGATCACAACATTATTATTTAATTCATCTATTTGTTAATTATTTTAGGCCATATTTTTTTAATTAATTATATTTTATTTTATTTATCAAAAAAATAAATTGAATTTATTTAATTTTAAAGATTATTTTTGTTTTAAATTAGTTAAAAATTTAGTTTTTGTTTTATTTGTGATCAATTTCACTTTTTGGCTACATTACTAAACCCACAAACAACCATGTAGACGATTTCTAAAGTAGAATCACATGGACAAATTATAATGGGTTCCCACATAGCCAAATGCTTTCCAGATCCATCTATATATATAGAGAAGGCTTTACATATCCATTTTAAGGAATCATCATGTACGCATTTTGGTGAATCAACGACGTATGAAATTTATGATGAATTGTGAATATGAACCAGGACTAGAGTCGTACATTGTTTTTCTGGTTAAACTCAGGTTGATATCATCACTGTTGTTTTTTGAAGGCCATGATCCATAACTGAAACTAGATCTATGGAATAAAATAAAGGGATCTCCGTTATCATATATGTTGAGTTTGACGCCCACCACTATTGTATGGTAGAACTGTCAATGAAGCTTCGACGCTAAGATTTATACTAGTTTCATTTGAGAAGTTGAGAAAATTACACTACTGAACTCCTTGGGAAAATGAACCTTGGATTAATCCATTCATTTTTGAATCCCTGGAACAACCAATTAATCTATGTTCTTTTTCACTATCATTGAGACATACAAGATCACCATCATTGAAATCTATTGGAAAAAATATTTCTGAAACAAAAAAGGAAACTCAATAGTACTAGACCAGTTGTTCGTAAATTCAATTTTGAATTATCGATCAATGGATTAATTTTGTTATAGGAGCGAGGTTCAAATATTAAATTTGTAAATGTTTCTAAATTCGGTGATGTGCATTTACTTAGAAAAATTGGAGGTGTGTTAATTTTTTGATGAAAAATGAGTAAAGAAACTCAATTGAACATGATGATGTGTTCTAAAGAGTGATGAACTAAAAATGATTTTGTGAATTATGGATTAATTAAGCATTGGTGCATGTGGCGGGATTTTGTTAATAAGGTTTGGATAGAGTCACAACAACTATGGTATAATGGAAAATGATTTTGGACATATTTTGAATGCGTAAAATTTATTTTGGTGGGTTTTGAAAGTTAGGATGTGAATAATAAATTATAGAATGAAGAAGATATAATGGGGGAACATATGAACTCTTTTGGAGAGTGAAGCTATGAGAGCGGAATGTAGAATATCATCTATAGAGCTGCTACTACTTTGGATGTGGATGATGATTGAAGCGTTCTCATGCCCCATGATCACGTTCATCTATATTTTTTATGATTGGAAATATAAGATTAAAATGTGGATTTCTCTTGGATTTTACATTTTATTTAATTCAAAAAAAATATTTCTCTCTATATTATTGAATATTAAAATATAATCATAAATCAATGTTTGATTATTTTTTCACTTCGTTTATATATTTTTCATCCATTATGAGAATAAAACATAAAATATTGGAGTGTGTTGATCAATTAATGTGGCTAGATAATATAAGATAAGAAGGAGTTTGATTTCTATTCTCTCTATTTAAATTTCTCATTCCTGGATTGAGGATTGTGAGAATTGATGGAGTTAATTGTGCTAATGTACTCAAAAATCATCAAGAACATTGACTGAATCCTACCGAAAGAATATCAATGGATGAGATTTTATTAATTGAACTCAATTTAACAAACTAAATTATTATCACAATCTGAGATATCATTTTATAGATTTATAGGTTTATAATTGTAAATTCATTTTCAAATGATGAAGTGAGATTAATCCCCAATATTTAATAGCTCCATCCATTGATTCTATATCTTTTGAAATTATTTTCTTATCTACTTCTCATTAAAAAAAATTAAAAACACTATTTCCAATATTTTTTAGTAGTTTTGTTTCTATCTTCACCTCCTTTTTTATTTAGAAAATATAATATTTTCTTTTACATTAATAGTAATTTCCTTAGAAACATAAAAAATATAAAAGTATAAAATTATTAAAATTGTGACAATGAAACTCTTAAAGGGTACTCTCATTGGTATATAACCTTGGTCGACACTAACCTATAGTACTATGGTTTAATTTTTAAATCATGTTAAAAAAATTGATTATAAAAACCCTCATTTTCAATTGGTTTGGTCTCGGGGAAACATGTAATTAAGATAAATAGATATTGACTAACTATGACCCATAAAATCCCATCCTAAACTAGTTCATCCCAATCAGATTCATTGTGATATTTTTTCCACTAATTATTTCAATGGTCAATTCAATAAATTGCTAGAGACTTCTGAATCATGTAATGGGGTATTTCCTAGAAAACCATTCCTAAATAACCCAAACACTCAATTATCGAACTATAATTTTCAATCTTGGACCTTTAAAACTAATCATAATTTCATCCAAGGATGGAACAAATAATATAAAAATAGTTATAGACCTATTGACCAACCAAAATAGAATTTCATGACTTAAATTTTTAATCAACATCATTGTTATGATCAATATAATTTTGGAAATCAATCTAGTTATAATTTCCTAAACATCTAGAATCAAGAATATCAAAAAAATATCAAAAAGATGAATCACACATTTATGAAATGGTTAAAAAGTAACAAGACATTTCAACATAATAATAACTATTGTTTTAAAACCCAGTGACTCAAATTTGACAAATAGACACAAAAATCAGTGGATTAGAGAATAAAAGTAGTGTAAATATTCCCTCCCAATCTGAAGTTAACCCAAGAGTATAGAGAATGTTAGTGTAATACTTTTGAGAATTTGAACCGAAATTTGTAATCCTCATGCTGAAAATAATGAACATGAAACTGAAAAATATTGTAAAACTTTTAAAACCAAGGGAAAATCACATGAATAATTCACAAAACCACATACTTAAAATCTTGTAGAAACTGCTAAAATCATTTTTCCAACATCTATTGTTGTTTATGAACCTATTTTCCATGAATATATATATAACTAGAAAAATCAAAAAAAATATGGAAATACAAATTGAAAGAACCTATAGGGATTTTATAAACGTAATGGGCTATTAAAAGGGGAAAGATAAAAAGATGATGTTCTTAAAATTTTTAGGGAGTCATAGTCTTATCCTTTGGTGAGCCCTCCTATTAAATAAAAATTTCAAAACTAAAATAGAAAAAGATGTTCATGAATCAGTTTGGAATGTCCATGTTAACATCCCATTTCTATAATCTATAAAATAGAGATCTAGTTATATTAAATTTCATAATTAGATGTGTAGTCACAAAAGTAAATTTTAATTGAGGGGGGAAATTTAATTTGGGAAGAAATGAATCTTCCATGATCCCAAATTCCATCTCTATTAAATTCAATTATCCATGTACATTTTCCATCCATTCTGTAATTTTAAAAAATCTTTTTGAAGGCGAAATGTTGGATTTAGGAAAATCCATCAATGTAATGAATTATTCTACCATTTCATATGTTTATGTTAGAGATATTAATAAATTAGATATTGTTTTCCAATTGGATAATAGGATTTTATCTAAACCTACTGGAGTCATTGAATATATGTTATTAATGGTGAAATATGTTACTTTCCATATTTTTTTATGTGTTAGACATATAAAATGGTAATTTTAGTTCATATTCACCCTCAATTATTGGAAGAACATTCTTGAAAACAATTATGTAAATAACCAATTTTCATAGAGGGACTATTTTTTAATATTTTTTATAAAATTTTATTAATTTACATATCATTGAATTAATGAAACACATAGTGGAAACCCATTCTACACACCAAGTTAACATGATTGATTAGTTATACATATATTTGTTTATTAATTTTATTCAAGACAAACAATCTATAGATTCATTATAAAATGTACCTTTTTACAATGAAAAAGATTTTGAAACGGAAAAATATAGAAATTTTTGTAGAGATGAAACTAAAATTGAATGTATATTTTTGCAAAATTTCATGTTATTTTCCAATTCCAAAACATATAAAGAATAATTTTTTATGAGAATTAATTCTAAAAATGATTATGAAGTTTTTAATACTTTTGGAATATGTACTACATCAGAAAATTATGATTTCATGAGTGAAATTAAATTTTAAATAACTTAAATAGATTTATATTCTCCAAAACTGACTTAAATTTTGATCAAATTTTCATTGAAAATTAAACTCATGTTTATGATCTTGAATATGAAATTAGTTTTTCTGATGACACATTTTTTTCCTTGAAAATATTAATATTTCAAGTCTAGGAGTTTATAACTCTTCTATTCATGAGGATGAGTTAAATTATATAAAATAATTCAAAGAACAATGAATTCATAATGTTTACAAATAAGACATCCCACCCACACATGATGTTAAAACCTTTCCTAAAAATTTTAATTATTACCACAAAGAAGAAAAAAATGGCCTATTATAATTACAAGTGTGATTTAAAATAAACAATAAAAATTAACTTTTAATGTTAGTTTGGTTGAATAAGAATGTCCTAGGATGATCTTTAGAAGATTTACCAAGTATACATCCTTCAGTGAGAATGAATAAGATTTTTCTGGAGGATGATTACAAACATGTTATAAAATTTTAAATAATATTTAATCTTACACTTCATGAAGTTGTTAAAAAAGAGGTAACGTCATTATTGGATATGGGTATAATTTACCTTGTTTCTTATAAGAGTTGAATAAGTATAGTTCAAAATATTAACAAAAAAGGATGATAAATAGTTGTAAAAAAATAATTTTCAAAGTTAGTTCCTACTAGGTTTCCCAAAATGTAGAGGGCATGCATTGATTATTGGTGGAATAAATAGTGAATCAAAAGGACCAACTTCACTTCACTATTCTTGATCAAATCCTTGAATTTTTAGCTATTCAATATAATGATTCATTACCATATAGTTTCTCTATAAGCTTCAAGATTCACATAGCTCTAGATGAATAGGATAAAAAAAATTCCCCATTCCCTTTTAGTACATTTTCTTATCAGATAATTCCATTCAAACAATTTAATTCCCATTCCACTTTCTATAAATGAGTGCCTATAATTTTGTATAAATTTCTTGATGAATTCATGATACTATTTATGAATGAATTGATAGTGTATGGTCAATATTATTATAGTTGTCTGAGAGGTTTAGTGATAATTATTGGAGTTTTTATAGAAAGAAACCTCATTCTAAAATATGAAAAATTATATTTTATAGTTGAAATTGGGATTATGAATGGTCATTTAGTGTCTAAGAATGAAATTATGGTGAAACATATATGGTTTAAATCATCAATTAATTTAATTTTACTAATTCAGTGAATGATATGAGATCTTTTATTGGAAATTATAGGTTTAATAAGAGGATCATTAAATAAATTATCCAAAATTATTTTCCACTTATAGTACTAATTCAAAAAGATATTAATTTTTCCTTTTATGAGAAGTGTAATTAGGAAATAAATTAACTAAAATAGAATTTGTGTCCCCACCAATAGCTCAACCGCCTTATTGGGACTATATATTTGAGATAATGATCGCTTCATAAGAATTACCCTTGGGGGTTGTTTTAGAGTAAAGAGTGGAGATTAAATCACATGTCATAACTTATGCTTCTAAGACTCTAGATTCTTTCCAAAATAATTATTCTGAAAAAGAGAATGAGTTGTAATCCATTATCTTTTCCCTTCACAAGTAAAGAAGCTATCATTTAGGATCTAATGATGGGGTTGTTACTGATCATTCTACTATTATATTTATCATTAGAAATATATAATCAAAACAATTTATAGTTGGATGGAACATATTGATTCAAGAATTTAAGATAGATTTCCAAGATAGAAACAGAACTAAGAATACTATGACTAAAAATTTTAGAAGGATACCCACTATAGTTTTTCAATAGAAATTATTTTCTAAACTTATAAGTGAGGTTTTACATCGGGAGAAGTTTTATTCTTCTTCTACAAATAAGTGTCCATGTTTTCTAATATTTTGAATTACTTAGCTAACAAAATTTTTTCACTCTATTTTTCTAAAAATCATTTTTATAAATTGATTTTTGGAATCATTGAAATATGTTTAGGATGATCTTTATTTATGGAACATTGGAGGTGATCAAAATTTTAATATTTGTAACACAGATTATGAAATTTCTACTATTCAATTTTTTTCATAGTTTTATCTGTGTTGGTCGCATTGGGCCGTGGAGAAATACAAGAAAATTTATAGATTTATGATTATTTTGGCCCAAAATTTACAATGATTCTAATGAGTATTGCATGACTGGTATAGTTTTTAAATTATGGGGAAACATTTCTCAAAGACGGGAGATTCTATAGAAACCTTTATTATTTTTTCGCATCTTTGATTTTTGGGAAAAAAATATCTAGTCCCTTTACCAAATTCATTCATTAATTTATATACCCTTATTGAATTATATTGTGTTTAAATTTGGATTCAAGCTATTACAACTAGAATTAGTGATGCTAGAGTGGTAACCTAATTTTTCAACAATCATATATTTTTTATATTTTGGATTCCAATGTTTATTCTCATGGAATAGGATTCTCATTTCCGTAATAAGACTTTTAATTTTTTTTGAAAAGGTATAGTTTTATTCATAAAGTTTATAAACCCAATCATCCTCACCAAAATGGAATGGATATAGTATCAAATAGATAGATTGTGTATATTATTCCAAAAATTGTTAAGTTGAACAAAAAATATTGAATCTTTAGTCATGCGGAGGTTTTTTGGGCATATAAGAATTCATATAAAACAACAATAGGGATTTCTCCTTATAGAATTGTTTTTGGATGATCTTTTTATTTTCCCATATAGATAAATAATATTGATTTTTTGGCTATCAAATCATGCAATTTTGATTTTTTTGATGGTAGATTGGAGAAAAATTACAATTTTAAAGAGTTTTATAATATAGGGTAAAATAATTGTGAAAATGCTAGTATTTATAGGGAGGAAACCAAGGATATTAATTACAAGATGATTTTGAAAAAATAGTTTCATATTAGAGATAAAATGTTCTTGTAGAACTCTAGGTTGATTCTTTTTCTATGTAAAATTCATTCTAAATGGGATGAACGATTTATTGTAACAAACTTATTCCATTTTAGTGTTGTACAAATTCTAGATCATGGGAAATATGTTCCATTCAATATTATTAGATATCAGATGAAACTATTTAGAGAAGGTAACAAGGAACCACTAAGGGAGGAGTCCATGATTTTTGGTAGCTGAGTAATATTGAATAAACTAGGTTGTCTCTTACGTTTCTTTTCATTTATGTTTATAATATATATGAGGGGAGGTAATAATATTTTGAATTGTTAGTATATTTTTTTATTGTATCCATTTTCATAGAATAAAATTAACATGATAGAATGATTATTTTCCTATTTTTCATTGAAAGGAAATCTACTTGGAATCTCTCTCCACTTCTCAGAGAAGATGTTAATTGATTTACAATGATCTAGAGAAGAAAAAATCCAAATCAACAAGATTCATCCCATTAATTTATAAAATCTTGTAATATTCTCATTTATTTGAAATTAAATGAGTATAATGTTAATATGCTTTCATTTTTAGGATATTTTGATATGATCAGGTGAGATTTTTTAAAATAATAAAGGGGTATATTTGTTTGATATTAAAAGGAAAAAATCTTCTAGTTTAGTGATGTATTTCATAAAAAAACTGCACATTTTTTCCGGATTTTATAAAAACTGTTTGATCATAATAATTTGATCTTTATACTATGTATAAAAATGAATCTGAAAGAATATTTTCATGTCAAACAATTAATTAAAGATTCTTTTATCTAATATTAAATTGATCATTTTCAATTGTCTTTTGGTTCAGAAACTCTTTCAGTTTTCTAGAAATCAATTTTAATAATCCCTCGAACTTTCCAAGCATACAAAACATTGTCATGAATTGAATTATTGAAGTGGAAAAGAGTAAGTAAATATTTTTTCATGTTTTGAGATTATTTAATTATTTGTATTTTAGGGAAAAAACATTGATTTTTCTTGCGACCTTTCATAAATTATTTTAATATATTTAATTCAATTTTTTTAAGATTAAAAATGAATAAATAGGTTTATCCACCTTAGATTAAATATTGTAGACAATATTGAGATTTAGTGTTGTGGTAATGGTTCATTTAATTTTCCAAACTATTCTACAATGAGAACCTATAATAAGCCTCCATATGATTTAAAAGATTATTTTTTTCATGTTTCAATGAATAATTTTTAGTGATTTGATATTTCTCTAATGTTTGAATGACATGTATCCACTTTAAAGATGTCATTTCTCTAGTACCCCTTGGATTTAGTTGGGTAATTAATTAATTAATACCCTCTTGAAATTTGGATTAATTCTGTGAACAAATATGAGTGGATGTTCTACATTTATCATTACCTTTTAATTTTTGATATTGGATTCAAATTCATATGGTATACTCTCAACTGAATTATAAAATTAAATTTATAATCCAATTTAAACAATCACTTTTTTTATTTAACTTGATGGGGGAGTTATTTATAATATCTTTTAAATATTTAATTCTCTCATCCAAATATCGTGTCAAATTTCATTTATTTCTTTTTATGAGATTCTAGTAAATGATATGTAAATATAATTTTATACTTTTAATTTAATTAAAATTAAAATATGTTTAATCTAATAATTATTTTTAAGGGAAAGGATTTTTGAAAAATAGGAATCATATTTTCAATGGAATATATATTATTTCTGGGAGGTAAATTCATTTATTCATGATGAAAATAAAATGGGGTAATTAGTTTGAAAACCAATTGTTATTTTTTCCATACAATATTTCACATTAGAGATTCATTTGATTCCATTGAATTTGGATAATTGTTTTCTTGAGTACAAAGAAAATCTTAGCGTGGGGGAATTTCATGTAGATTTATTTGAATACTATTTTACCACATAATTGCTTTAATTTAACTGTGTTTTACATATTTAAGTAATGATTTTTATATAATAGTTTATAATTGAGTATAATTTCATATTTAGTTAAATAAAATTTTAATTTTATGTTTCATTAACTTTTTTATGGTGTAATTATAATTTAGGATTCAACCTTGTGTTATTAATGAGTTTTTTGAATTTTTTAAAACATTAATTTTTGTTTTTGATTTTTGTTTTGTACTCTGTTGATTCAGTTTATTTTTTCTTGTTAATTAATGAAATTATTTAATAAATATTATTAACATATTATTAAATCATTTTCTCCATTATTTTAAATTATTTATTAATCTTTGTTGTGAGGACCCGACCCCAGTTGCCCAGAGCTGGTGCCTTATTTGATTACGTTGGCATACATACAAGGAATACGAATCTCAAAAGACCGAGTAGTTTCATATTATTGGAAACAATTTACAAACATATTTATATCATTACAACCCAAAGGGAAGCAAAAACACTATTTCAGTCCACTACAAACATCACATCTCCTAGATTATGCTTGCAAGTCATTCATAAATTACTTTTTCATGTCCTGAGAAAATGAAACATAAAAAAGGGGTGAGCTCAAACACTCAATAAGAGTAATAAATATAGAGGAAGATCATATAAACATTATACATGGTGAATAATTGAAACCACTTTCCTTTAATAATAAACATGAACACATTATAGTAGTAAAATTAGCTAAGTAAATAATGCCATAATAAAACATAATCATGGGTATTATACTAGTCGAATAACTGCATGAACATACAATTACTAGCTTC
Source organism: Viscum album (assembly GCA_963277665.1). Taxonomy (NCBI): domain Eukaryota; kingdom Viridiplantae; phylum Streptophyta; class Magnoliopsida; order Santalales; family Viscaceae; genus Viscum; species Viscum album. The sequence goes on from CAUJRU010001584.1 coordinate 85,002, forward strand.
ATAATTAAAAAAGTTCATATTATAGACATTCTGATTCATTTTTTCAAGGCCTCGGCCAAGACATCTAGTGATTAACGCCTCGGAAAAAATCTATATGACATTGGGAAAAGCCTCGGAAAATTCCACGTCTATTTGTCTCATGAGACCTACCGATGCATCAGGGGGATATAGCGGGACCCACCCATCACATAATAAGTCCAATGCATTCTTTATATGATCGGGGATAAACATAAACAATATATAAATTCATATTTAATCTATCATATTAAATATAACTAACTTTCCCCAAACATTAAACATAAAACACCAACCATTCGGAATAGTATGGTGAATGGTTTTAGGATAGCTCATCCACAATAGTGTTAGTCCTAAACCATTAAATAAAATATGGTATATGACATCATAAATGATTAAAACAAATAATACCATGGAATCAAAAAGAGTGTTGAATTAGACGAAAACTCCCTTATAAAATCATTAAGCAATTCTTGAGATGAAAACTGTTTTATTTTGAAAAGAAGGGTTATTTTGGAAAAATATTTGTATAAAACTAGAATTGAAGTAAGATATTATTTTTATAATGAAAATAGTGTTTTTAGAAGAATAATTTTTTCTAAAAACAGATTATATATTTCCCTTGATAATAGATATGAATTTGAGAAATTCCATTGTATCAGGATCATATTTTTGGAAACGGTTTTCAGAGCTTCTCTTAAAAAATGTAACTATCCTGAAAATATAGAATTATTCTGGTTGGTGTACATATATAGAATACTCAAACATAATTTATGAGGATTACATAAAAATACATAATAATTTCATTGAGGAAATTAGACAATATAAGAAACCCAATTGAAAATGGAAGTTCGGGTGGAAAACCCTTACCTTAACTCCAAACGTGTTCCTCTCTTGAACATAATCTCCTGGAATATGAAATTATAATTTTTAAAAACATATTTCAGAACCTATTACACACGTATTTAGTTTACCATAATTATGGTTAGTTCATTAATGTGTTTATTGACACGTTATTGTATTGAATTTCATCGTTCTGGAGTGTTCGTTTCCTTTATTTTCATATTTGGTTCATTTGTTTTAATGTAATGATGTTCTTGTGGGATGTGTAACACCCTGAGATTTTATGAAGAATATTATTTTTAATTTCATTAATATCTTATGTTGTACACTACACCAAAAGGAGCTTTCACAACACGTATCCTTGACTTCTCTTTCATTACACGCAATTGTGACCTTCCTCGATAGTGTGTGTAGTACGCAATACCGAGTTTCACTAAACGAGATATTATTATAATATTATTATGAGCTAGCCGTTATGAATAGTAATACCCACTTTTTAAAATTTTATAAATTTTATCTTTCAAAATGGACTTCATTTTTGGATTCGGAATATCGAAATTAGCTTAGGGTGTAATTTTGGTACATTTCGGATAACTTTCATATTATGAAGAATAGTGAAAATTACTAAATTTTAATTAAAAACAACTTTTTTAATCAAAATAATTAATAGTGATAAATTATTAGTATGAGTGGTTTTAAAGTATATTTAGAATATATTTTTACAATTTTATACAATGTTGGTCATTGGATGTAATTTCACAATTAAACCAGACATAAACAAGTGTCAATCTTTTGATAGTTATTATCTTTCAAGAACACGCTATTTGTTTTGACTACGGGAATTAATTTTTATATTAATTAATGAAACTAATATTTTTTGAATTAATAATATCAAATTTATCTTAGGCATAATTTTTTTATTTTTCTGGAAACTTTCATTTTTTGATGAATAGTGAAACCACGAATTGGTAGTTAAAAAACTGAATTTTTCATAAAACTTAATTTTACCGCATCTTTGAGTGGAATTTCTAAATTTCAAGAGACATGGTTAATATCAAGGACTAAAATGTGGTTCAATGAGATGAAAATAATTATTTGTGAATAGTAACTTTTTACTTTTTTTACAACGGTTAAAAGCAAATAGGGTAATTAAGGGTAAAAATGATATTATTATTACCCTAACACATGTCCTAATTCTATTGGATAAGTTTAATTAGGCCAAAAACAACCTTAGTAATAAAATATGACCATTTAGGCCCACTTGTATTAGATTATGACATTTATTATTAATTTATTTAAAGAAGGGTTAAAATAGTTAAAATCAATGTTTAATAACTAAATCATTTTTAATATAGGGTTATACATAAGCTAAATTCGACAATAAATATTAATCAGAAAGATAAAACAATTTCATACATAATGATATTTTATTGTTATTTTTTAGACTTAAAATTAGTTAATTTATTTATGACACAATGATGATGCAGTAATTATCTTATTAATGAAATATTGAAATAATTGATGTTATAAATACCCAAATAAATGTAATTTGAGACTTTTTATGAATTAAAATAATTTTCTATGTTAATATGACATGTTAGTATTTATTTAATTAACTATTTTCGAACTAATCATTCTGTTATGATTTTCACAAAAATCAATTACCAAATAGTGTCAAAATTGACATAAAATAGTTTTTAAAACAAATATTATATTATTAATTGTTATTATATTCCTAAAAATCTAAGTTTCGGTAATGATACTTATATTATTATATTTTTATCATTAATAGACCACTTTGGGGGTCTCTTGGATGTATATGGTATGTTTATTGACTATCTAATATAAAAAATACAAAGTGACATAGTAAATGTCAATCTAATTAACTAAGAGTTAAAACTAAAATTTAAGGTTAATATAATGACCTAAACTTTTCTAAATTCTATTGGATGAGATTATTTCGACCCATACCTACCTTATATTCGAAATAAATTAATTTGGATCTATTAAAAACCGAATATGACTTTATAATAAAATAATATTTTTAGTTATTCCAAAGGTGCCCCTCTCCTCCCTTATAAAAGGGCACCTCCTCCCTCTCTTCCTCACACCACTTTGAGCCTTCAATCTCGGCCAAACACTACCAATTTATCTTCTCCAATTCCCTAGAAACATCCTAGAGGTCTTGGTATTCTTCAAAGACTAATTTTAGTGCCCTAAGAGGAGGTCTCAAAGAGGCGCTTCAAAGAAGAGGTAATGTCTGTTACCGATTCTTTCAATTTTATTTCTTCTTCCACTTCTTCTTCTTAGGTTGTTTCATTATGAAGTAATAACATCAGTATCACTCATATACTGATATGTAATTATATGTTTGAAACATCCCTATTTCACTATCTATCCATCCTATGGAAAACGAAATCACCGCGCGTGCGTACGTACAGAATACCGTCTCCACGCCGTGGTGTAATCTATTTTCCACCACCACCTTACTTGGATGGGTATAATGGTGTATATAATGACTATATATGATTATTGTAAAGTGATATTGATTCTGTAATAGTATACATACACTCCAATAAAATTCCACGATCATGGGAACGATATCATCGCTCGTGCATTCATACGGAATATCGTCTCCACGACGCGATGAGATTCATTCTCAATGATTAACCATTCATAAATGATTATAAAGTATATATAATAAGTAATCATGAAATATATGACATAATAATGATACTGGATTTATTTATATATATATATATATGTATGTCATCCAATTAATTCCATTCAATTCAACGAGGAAAAAAAAACAACGTTCATGCGTACGTACGGCCTACCGTCTCCATGAACGGTGTATTTCTTTCCATTTATCGATCTGTTATATATATGTATATTCTGAATATATATTGTATATAAATCATGTTTTATATTCTATAATTAAGTAATCATGATCTAATTAATCATATGAATAACTAAAAGTCAAAACACGGACGACAAATGAAACGATTTTACCCAAAACACTCTTTAACATGGAATTTACAGAAGAAAGGGTAATATAAAGTCATAAGTGAACCATATATGATATCATAACAATGAATGTGATTCTGTAATAAGTCAATGACATTATTTAAATCATTATACAGGAGGTTCGGATACATACGAAGCATATAGGACCTAAGGTAAGGGATAAATTTGCAAATCTCATTTATATATGAGATTGCTTATTTGTATGTATTTACTGGGGTTATTGTAATCATCTTTGTCCATGTTTTATAAAAGTGTTTTCATGTATGTTTAAAGTCCTTTTCTACCCATTTTATTGGAATTTTTCTTTTGTTTAACCTACGTGGTACTTTTTTGACTTCTCCGACAAAAGTACGTGAAGAATGTTTTTTTAACTTATACGACACGAACGGATTTTTACGGTTTTATAAAGCCTTATATTCATGTAGCTTCTTCAAAAAGAATTTAGGACTATTTTCAAAATAATCCTTTTCTTTTAAAATTGCATCCCATTTTGTGAAAAGGAAATGATTTTGAATAAGAAAGAATATTTTTCTCAAGAATTCATTTCAAGTGTTTTATCAAAACCATTTTTCATCTAAGTTGACATTATTTCATATGTGTATGTTTGAAGTATAATTTATTTATGATTAAAATTTTTTCAATTTTCTTATTATGAAATGATATCCATTTCTTTTATATGGATTATTTGATTATGGGATGATTTTTATGAAACCCATTTTATTCGTTGGGTTATTATGAATGATGTATGTTTATTTTGTGGAACAAGTAAGAATGATTTCATTATGATATTGGTGGGACCTATATATCCCTAAAATGTAATGGGTAAAGATTTTATATCACATGAGATAGACATGGCTGGAACGGTAAGTTAATCTGGTTCAGTATTGTAGGACTGGAATGGGGAGTGAACTCGATTCAGAAAGGGACTTTGTCCACTAAGATGGTCTTGGCAGAAATGCCTTTGATACTATGGAAATCATTACATGTGCTTAATGGATGCCACAATTACATGTTTTATTCCCATGCTATGTTATCATGATTTATGTTCCATTATGATCTATGACTTATGTACTTCCATGTTTTATGTCGTTACTCAAGATTTTTATGTTTAAACATCATGTTCATGTTTTTAAGTTCAAATGTATATGGTACGTTTTATTTTATCCATGCTTACCCTTACTAAGAATTTGAGCTCACCCTTTTTATGTTTTATTTTCCCCCAGGATTAAAAGAAAGGTTTTAAGTAATGAAACAAAAAGTGGAAGATCTTTATGGGAGATGTTGAAGATCTTTCACCACGATTGTAAGATTAAATTCCAATTTTCCAAAGACAATAAACTATTACAGTCCTTGTGTGTCTGTTTTTGTTATGTATTATGTATTCCGCAAAAATAATGTAATATCTATGTACGTCAAGCTTCGGGTCTCTACATAATGGTTATAAATCTCCTGGATCGGAATTATATATTATTAATGAACATAATTAATTGATAATTTTCGTTTCTATAATTTGGTTATAAGGAATGAGAATGAATCATTAGATGACCACCACTTCGATTATTCGGCGGTTTTTGGAATATTATGAACTAGTTTTTTCATATAACTTAATTATATGTACATATTCTGGTTCCTAAATATTAATTATGTTATAACATATATAATATATTCTTGTTCAATCATGGATATGTTTTCATTACCAGTAATGAAGAAGAAATTGAAGAACGAAACTTCTTCATCCACGAGGGTTATAAATCGGAACCTCATGGACGTTGATTTCGTTTACAAAATAAAAGGGATGGAGTAAGAATATTTATCATGGTTATTCCATTCACATGATATAAATCCAGTATATAGACGTTACTGTAGTTATCATGATCATTTGGATAGATGAGGTGAGGAGAGGATAGAAAAAGAAGATAAATTGAAATGAAACCAAATGAAAAAGACGGGTTCTTTACCTCTAGAAATAACCTCCTTGAGAAAGTCCTTAAGGGAAGGGGTTTTGGTCTTTTGGAGAGACTAAGAGCTTCCTGGTCGTGGGTAAAGACTAGGGAAGGGTAATTGGGCAGAACATTTAGGAGCATCAAGGCTTATAGTAGTGAAGAGGAGAGGGAGTGGTGAGGGGTTTTTATAGTGGAGGAGAGGAGTAAAATTTTAAATATTTAATTCATTATTTTATTATTTCCCTCAAGAGAACCAATAGTGTTGTTTCATGTGACCCATAATAGTAAGAGGTGCTTGTGAGTTCAAACCAAGTGTCTTTGAATCACTTGTGATGTCATGAATAGTGTATTTAACTGATAATTTGAATATATGATATTTTATTGTATTTCACCATTCATCAAAAATTCTAGAATTTCAGAAAAATCCCAAAAATTTACCCTTACCATTTATCGACGTGTAGAATTCAAAAGTTAAATCCATTTTTCTAAAATAACTTTCTAAATATTATTAATTTAATTTATGAATTCTACAAGTCGATAAATGGTAAGGGTGAATTTTTGGGATTTTTCTGAAATTCTAGAATTTTTTATGAATAGTGAAATATGATAAAAGTAGAAAGTAATCCACAACAACAATATAGCATTGTTATAAAAAATTATTCATACAGGTCATCCAATTTTATATATTTTCAAGATAATGAACTAGGAAGATCATATACAATATGTGAATAATGATGAATAAATAAAAAAGGAGACCTCATAAAAATCTATGGAATCACCTAATATATTTCTCCACATCCCCATTGCCTTGTTATGTCTCATTGATCAATACTAGGGTTATCACCCGAATATTCATGCCCACTATAATATCTGAATTTGCACCAAGGTTACAGTGTAGGGTGTGTGAATAAAACATAGTAAGGATCCATCAATGGTGTCCCTATTAAAAAACACTATATTTGGGAAATATTCTGATAAATGAAATTGAATATGTAAACATCACAAGAATCATACCTATCAAACTATTGAGTAATCAACATTTCAACCTAATGATTAACCCATACTTACTTTATCTAGTGATGGGTATATTATTTCTATTGTATTACCTCCATCATTGATAGTTCTTACTCCAATTAACCCATATCAACTGTTGGGAGGAGGTATATCCAAAACCGAAAGAATAACCACACTCATGGGGAAATGCATCCCACCTAGCATACTCAATCCTATTATGAGGCATCACACCCAACCCACATAACCATTGTCTTTAGACGCATCAGGACCAACCCATCACATCATGTGGGGTGGATATTACACCTCCTATAAAAATAATTATATGAAGAGGCATCATGTCCAACCCATATAATAATCATTTGAAGATGCATTATTTAAAACCCATACATTGATGTTTAAAGGAGGTGTACATCCAACCCACATGACTATCATCTCATGAGGGGTCACACCCAACCTTCATAACCACCATCTTTATTGGCATCATGTACAATACACATCGCAATCATCTCAAGAATCTTCAAATCGATCATTCATAACAGCCATCTCAGTTGGAATCACATCTGACCCATATTGAAATCATCTTAGGATGTATCAAATTCATCCTACTTATAAAACACCAATGAGGCATCAAATTCAACCCTTATAACCTGCATCTCATGATGCACCACATCCAACCAACAACACAATCATCCTAATAGTAATTATGTATAACAAAAAAACCCAATATATCGAGGGGAATCGTGTCCAACATGCATCACAATCACCTGAAGAGGTATCAGAAACATCATACATCACATATATCATGCGAGTTATTATTCCAACCCATATAATCATTATCTCAATATGTGTCATTACCATCCAACATATACTCAACTATTCATATAAGGAAACACATCCCTCTTGAATACACCATCAATCCCATTGGGTAGTACATCCCATGTAAGATACCCAGTCAATATCATTATTTAATATGTCTCACATTGGATATATATAAAATCTAATGGGGAAGGTTGTCCCACCTAGAATAACCAATTAATAACCATGGTTTATAAAAATACTTTGTTCAATGTCTCAGACATCATTAGAGTCACAACATGGAAATATATAATAATGTGAACCCCAAACATCATAAAAAATTCTACACGTGATTAATATTTTAGTTATATGTGAATAGGTTTACCTAAACCCTAGCTATCACTATGCTACACATGCTCATGGAAAGGTAGACCTAGTGACAGAGGTATTCCCTAAAACCTATATACAAATAATTTTCATGGTAAATATAGATTTTGATTTATTATAATAATAATTTCCTACATAATTTCTTTAATTTGAGTGTGTTTTATTTGTTAATGTAATGATTTTATTGTGTAATTTACCATGGATGTTAATTTTGTGTTAATTAATTAAGATTTTAATTTTTTTTAATTATTATTTTTTAATTTAATCAAAACTATTTATTCAACCTTGAGTTATTAATGAATTTCTTAGATTCGTTTAAAATATTAATTTACCTGTTTTTATTTACTTTGTTGATTCAATTTATTTTTTATTATTAATTAATGAAATTATACAATTATTATTCTTTTATTATTGTTTAAACTAACATTTAACCATTATTTGAAATTATTTTTTAATGTATGTTTTATTTTTCAATTGTATAAATATTTTTATCATTGAATCATTGAATATTATTTAACTCAATGTTGATTATGGCTAAAATTTATCATGTTTCAGTATTTGGATTAAATTTATTTTTTTAAAATTATTGTTTAAATTAAATATATTAAATTTAATTAATCAAGAATTTAGTAATATAAAATTAAAAATAAACTCATTAATAATGTTTGATCACAACATTATTATTTAATTCATCTATTTGTTAATTATTTTAGGCCATCTTTTTTTAATTAATTATATTTTATTTTATTTATCAAAAAAATAAATTGAATTTATTTAATTTTAATGATTATTTTTGTTTTAAATTAGTTAAAAATTTAGTTTTTGTTTTATTTGTGATCAATTTCACTTTTTGGCTACATTGCTAAACCCACAAACAACCATGTAGAAGATTTCTAAAGTAGAATCACATGGACAAATTATAATGGGTTCCCACATAGACAAATGCTTTCCAGATCCATCTATCTATATAGAGAAGGCTTTACATATCCATTTTAAGGAATCGTCATGTACGCATTTTGGTGAATCAACGACGTATGAAATTTATGATGAATTGTGAATATGAACCAGGACTAGAGTCGTACATTTTTTTTCTGGTTAAACTCAGGTTGATATCATCACTGGTGTTTTTTAAAGGCCATGATCCATAACTGAAACTAGATCTATGGAATAAAATAAAGGGCTCTCCGTTATCATATATGTTGAGTTTGACGCCCACCACTATTGTATGGTAGAACTGTCAATGAAGCTTCGACGCTAAGATTTATACTAGTTTCATTTGAGAAGTTGAGAAAATTGCACTACTGAACTCCTTGGGAAAATGAACCTTGGATTAATCCATTCATTTTTGAATCCCTGGAACAACCAATTAATCTATGTTCTTTTTCACTATCATTGAGACATACAAGATCACCATCATTGAAATCTATTGGAAAAAATATTTCTGAAACAAAAAAGGAAACTCAATAGTACTAGACCAGTTGTTCGTAAATTGAATTTTGAATTATTGATCAATGGATTAATTTTGTTATAGGAGTAAGGTTCAAATATTAAATTTGTAAATGTTTCTAAATTCGGTGATGTGCATTTACTTAGAAAAATTGGCGGTGTGTTAATTTTTTGATGAAAAATGAGTAAAGAAACTCAATTGAACATGATAATGTGTTCTAAAGAGTGATGAACTAAAAATGATTTTGTGAATTATGGATTAATTAAGCATTGGTGCATGTGGCGGGATTTTGTTAATAAGGTTTGGATAGAGTCACAAAAACTATGGTATAACGGAAAATGATTTTGGACATATTTTGAATGCGTAAAATTTATTTTGGTGGGTTTTGAAAGTTAGGATATGAATAATAAATTATAGAATGAAGAAGATATAATGGGGGAACATATGAACTCTTTTGGAGAGTGAAGCTATGAGAGCGGAATGTAGAATATCATCTATAGAAAAATAATCAAACATTGATTTATGATTATATTTTAATATTCAATAATATAGAGAGAAATAAAACATAACATATTGGAGTGTGTTGATCAATTAATGTGGCTAGATAATATAAGATAAGAAGGAGTTTGATTTCTATTCTCTCTATTTAAATTTCTCATTCCTGGATTGAGGATTGTGAGAACAGATGGAGTTAATTGTTCTAATGTACTCAAAAATCATCAAGAACATTGACTGAATCCTACCGAAAGAATATCAATGGATGAGATTTTATTAATTGAACTCAATTTAACAAACTAAATTATTTTCACAATCTGAGATATCATTTTATATATTTATAGGTTTATAATTGTAAATTCATTTTCAAATGATGATGTGAGATTAATCCCCAATATTTAATAGCTCCAGCCACTGATTCTATATCTTTTGAAAATATTTTCTTATCTACTTCTCATAAAAAAAAATTAAAAACAGTATTTCCAATATTTTTTAGTAGTTTTGTTTCTATCTTCACCTCCTTTTTTATTTAGAAAATATAATATTTTCATTTACATTAATAGTAATTTCCTTAGAATTATAAAAAATATAAAAGTATAAAATTATTAATATTGTGACAATGTAACTCTTAAAGGGTACTCTCATTGGTATATAACCTTGGGCGACACTAACCTATAGTACTATGGTTTAATTTTTAAATCATGTTAAAAAAATTGATTATAAAAACCCTCATTTTCAATTGGTTTGGTCTCGGGGAAACATGTAATTAAGATAAAACAGATATTGACTAACTATGACCCATAAAATCCCATCCTAAACTAGTTCATCCCAATCAGATTCATTGTGATATTTTGTCCACTAATTATTTCAATGGTCAATTCAATAAATTGCTAGAGACTTCTGAATCATGTAATGGGGTATTTCCTAGAAAACCATTCCGAAATAACCCAAACACCCAATTATCGAACTATAATTTTCAATATTGGACCTTTAAAACTAATCATAATTTCATCCAAGGATGGAACAACTAATATAAAAATTGTTATAGACCTATTGACCAACCAAAATAGAATTTCATGACTTAAATTTTTAATCAACATCATTGTTATGATCAATAGAATTTTGGAAATCAATCTAGTTATAATTTCCTAAACATCTAGAATCAAGAATATCAAAAAATATATCAAAAAGATGAATCAAACATTTATGAAATTGTTAAAAAGTAACAAGACATTTCAACATAATAATAAATATTGTTTTAAAACCCAGTGACTCAAATTTGACAAATAGACACAAAAATCGGTGGATTAGAGAATCAAAGTAGTGGAAATATTCCCTCCCAATCTGAAGTTAACCCAAGAGTATAGAGAATGTTAGTGTAATACTTTTGAGAATTCGAACTGAAATTTGTAATCCTCATGCTGAAAATAATGATCATGAAACTGAAAAATATTGTACAACTTTTAAAACCAAGGGAAAATCACATGAATAATTCACAAAACCACATACTTAAAATCTTGTAGAAACTGCTAAAATCATTTTTCCAACATCTATTGTTGTTTGTGAACCTATTTTCCATGAATATATATATAACTAGAAAAATCAAAAAAAATATGGAAATACAAATTGAAAGAACCTATAGGGATTATATAAACGTAATGGGCTATTAAAAGGGGAAAGATAAAAAGATGATGCTCTTAAAATTTTTAGGGAGTCATAGTCTTATCCTTTGGTGAGCCCTCCTATTAAATAAAAATTTCAAAACTGAAATAGAAAAAGATGTTCATGAATCAGTTTGGAATGTCCATGTTAACATCCCATTTCTATAATCTATAAAATAGAGATCTAGTTATATTAAATTTCATAATTAGATGTGTAGTCACAAAAGTAAATTTTAATTGAGGGGGGAAATTTAATTTGGGAAGAAATGCATCTTCCATGATCCCAAATTCCATCCCTATTAAATTCAATTATCCATGTACATTTTCCATCCATTCTGTAATTTTAAAAAATCTTTTTGAAGGCGAAATGTTGGATTTAGGAAAATCCATCAATGTAATGAATTATTCTACCATTTCATATGTTTATGTTAGAGATATTAATAAATTAGATATTGTTTTCCAATTAGATAATAGGATTTTATCTAAACCTACTGGAGTCATTGAATATATGTTATTAATGGTGAAATATGTTACTTTCCATATTTTTTTATGTGTTAGACATATAAAATGGTCATTTTAGTTCATATTCACCCTCAATTATTGGAAGAACATTCTTGAAAACAATTATGTAAATAACCAATTTTCATAGAGGGACTATTTTTTAATATTTTTTATAAAATTTTATTAATTTACATATCATTGAATTAATGAAACACATAGTGGAAAACCATTCTACACACCAGGTTAACTTGATTGATTGGTTATACATATATTTGTTTCTTAATTTTATTCAAGACAAACAATCTATAGATTCATTATAAAATGTACCTTTTTCCAATGAAAAAGATTTTGAAACGGAAAAATATAGAAATTTTTGTAGAGATGAAACTGAAATTGAATGTATATTTTTGCAAAATTTCATGTTATTTTCCAATTCCTAAACATGTAAAGAATACTTTTTTTATGAGAAGTAATACTAAAAATGATTATGAAGTTTTTAATACTTTTTGAATATTTACTACATCAGAAAATTATGATTTCATGAGTGAAATTAAATTTTAAATAACTTAAAGAGATTTATATTCTCCAAAACTGACATAAATTTTGATCAAATATTCATTGAAAATTAAACTCATGTTTATGATCTTGAATATGAAATTAGTTTTTCTGATGAAACATTTTTTTCCTTGAAAATATTAATATTTCAAGTCTAGGAGGTTATAACTCTTCTATTCATGAGGATGAGTTAAATTCTATAAAATAATTCAAAGAACAAAGAATTCATAATGTTTACAAATAAGACATCCCACCCACACTTGATGTTAAAACCTTTCCTAAAAATTTTAATTATTACCACAAAGAAGAAAACAATGGCCTATTATAATTACAAGTGTGATTTAAAATAAACAATAAAAATTAACTTTTAATGTTACTTTGGTTGAATAAGAATGTCATAGGATGATCTTTAGAAGATTTACCAAGTATACATCCTTCAGTGAGAATGAATAAGATTTTTCTGGAGGATGATTACAAACATGTTATAAAATTTTAAATAATATTTAATCTTACACTTCTTGAAGTTGTTAAAAAAGAGGTAACGACATTATTGGATATGGGTATAATTTACCTTGTTTCTTATCAGATTTGAATAAGTATAGTTCAAAATATTAATAAAAAAGGATGATAAATAGTTGTAAAAAAATAATTTTCAAAGTTAGTTCCTACTAGGTTTCCCAAAATGTAGAGGGCATGCATTGATTATTGGTGGAATAAATAGTGAATCAAAAGGACCAATTTCACTTCACTATTCTTGATCAAATCCTTGAATTTTTAGCTATTCAATATAATGATTCATTACCATATGGTTTCTCTATAAGCTTCAAGATTCACATAGCTCTAGATGAATAGGATAAAAAAAATTCCCCATTCTTTTTTAGTACATTTTCTTATCAGATAATTCCATTCAAACAATTTAATTCCCATTCCACTTTCTATAAATGTGTGCCTATAATTTTGTATAAATTTCTTGATGAATTCATGATACTATTTATGAATTAATTGATAGTGTATGGTCAATATTATTATAGCTGTATGAGAGGTTTAGTGATAATTATGGGAGTTTTTATAGAAAGTAACCTCATTCTAAAATATGAAAAATTATATTTTATAGTTGAAATTGGGATTATGAATGGTCATTTAGTGTCTAAGAATGAAATTATGGTGAAACATATATGGTTGAAATCATCAATTAATTGAATTTAACTAATTCAGTGAATGATATGAGATCTTTTATTGGAAATTATAGGTTTAATAGGAGGATCATTAAATAAATTATCCAAAATTATTTTCCATTTATAGTACTAATTCAAAAAGATATTAATTTTTCCTTTAATGAGAAGTGTAATTAGGAAATAAATTAACTAAAATAGAATTTGTGTCCCCACCAATAGCTCAACCGCCTTATTGGGACTATATATTTGAGATAATGATCGCTTCATAAGAATTACCCTTGGGGGTTGTTTTAGAGTAAAGAGTGGAGATTAAATCACATGTCATAACTTATGCTTCTAAGACTCTAGATTCTTTCCAAAATAATTATTCTGAAAAAGAGAAGGAGTTGTAATCCATTATCTTTTCCCTTCACAAGTACAAAAGCTATCATTTAGGATCTAATGTTGTGGTTTTTACTGATCATTCTGCTATTATATTTATCATTAGAAATATATAATCAAAACAATTTATAGTTGGATGGAACATATTGATTCAATAATTTAAGATATATTTCCAAGATAGAAACAGAACTAAGAATACTATGACTAAAAATTTTAGAAGGATACCCACTATAGTTTTTCAATAGAAATTATTTTCTAAACTTATAAGTGAGGTTTTACATCGGGAGAAGTTTTATTCTTCTTCTACAAATAAGTGTCCATGTTTTCTAATATTTTGAATTACTTAGCTAACAAAATTTTTCACTCTATTTTTCTAAAAATCATTTTTATAAATTGATTTTTGGAATCATTGAAATATGTTTAGGATGATCTTTATTTATGGAACATTGGAGGTGATCAAAATTTTAATATTTGTAACACAGATTATGAAATTTCTACTATTCAATTTTTTTCATAGTTTTATCTGTGTTGGTTGCATTGGGCCGTGGAGAAATACAAGAAAATTTATAGATTTATAATTATTTTGGCCCAAAATTTACAATGATTCTAATGAGTATTGCATGACTCTTATAGTTTTTAAATTCTGGGGAAACATTTCTCAAAGACGAGAGATTCTATAGAAACCTTTATTATTTTTTTGCATCTTTGATGTTTGGGAAAAAAATACCTAGTCCCTTTTCCAAATTCATTCATTTATTTATATACCCTTATTGAATTATATTGTGTTAAAATGTAGATTCAAGCTATTACAACTAGAATTAGTGATGCTAGAGTGGTAACCTAATTTTTCATCAATCATATATTTTTTATATTTTGGATTCCAATGTGTATTCTCATGGAATAGGATTCTCATTTCCGTAATAAGAATTTTAATTTTTTTGAAAAGGTATAGTTTTATTCATAATGTTTATAAACCCAATCATCCTCACAAAAATGGAATGGATGTAGTATCAAATAGATAGATTATGTATATTATTCCAAAAATTGTTAAGTTGAACAAAAGATATTGAATCTTTAGTCATGCGGAGGTTTTTTGGGCATATAGGAATTCATATAAAACAACAATAGGGATTTCTCCTTATAGAATTTTTTTTGGATGATCTTTTTATTTTCCCATATAGATAAATAATATTGATTTTTTGGCTATCAAATCACGCAATTTTGATTTTTTTGATGTTAGATTGGAGAAAAATTACAATTTTAAAGAGTTGTATAATATAGGGTCAAATAATTGTGAAAATGCTAGTATTTATAGGGAGGAAACCAAGGATATTAATAACAAGATGATTTTGAAAAAATAGTTTCATATTAGAGATAAAATGTTCTTGTAGAACTCTAGGTTGATTCTTTTTCTATGTAAAATTCATTCTAAATGGGATGAACGATTTATTGTAACAAACATATTCCATTTTAGTGTTGTACAAATTCTAGATCATCGGAAATATGTTCCATTCAATATTATTAGATATCAGATGAAACTATTTAGAGAAGGTAACAAGGAACCACTAAGGGAGGAGTCCATGATTTTTGGTAGCTGAGTAATATTGAATAAACTAGGTTGTCTCTTACGTTTCTTTTCATTTATGTTTATAATATATATGAGGGGAGGTAATAATATTTTGAATTGTTAGTATATTTTTTTATTGTATCCATTTTCATAGAATAAAATTAACATGATAGAATGATTATTTTCCTATTTTTCATTGAAAGGAAATCTACTTGGCATATCTCTCCACTTCTCAGAGAATATGTTAATTGATTTACAATGATCTAGATAAGAAAAAATCCAAATCAACAAGATTCATCCCCATAATTTATAAAATCTTGTAATATTTTAATTTATTTGAAATTAAATGAGTATAATGTTAATATGCTTTCATTTTTAGGATATTTTGATATGATCAGGTGAGATTTTTTAAAATAATAAAGGGGTATATTTGTTTGATATTAAAAGGAATAAATCTTCTAGTTTAGTGATGTATTTCATAAAAAAACTGCACATTTTTTCAGGATTTTATAAAAACTGTTTGATCATAATAATTTGATCTTTATACTATGTATAAAAATGAATCTGAAAGAATATTTTCATGTCAAACAATTAATTAAAGATTCTTTTATCTAATATTAAATTGATCATTTTCAATTGTCTTTTGGTTCAGAAACTCTTTCTCTAATGTTTGAATGCCATGTATCCACTTTAAAGATGTCATTTCTCTAGTACCCCTTGGATTTAGTTGGGTAATTAATTAATTAATACCCTCTTGAAATTTGGATGAATTCTGTGAACAAATATGAGTGGATGTTCTACATTTATCATTACCTTTTAATTTTTGATATTGGATTCAAATTCATATGGTATACTCTCAACTGAATTATAAAATTAAATTTATAATCCAATTTAAACAATCACTTTTTTATTTAACTTGATGGGGGAGTTATTTATAATATCTTTTAAATATTTAATTCTCTCATCCAAATATCGTGTCAAATTTCATTTATTTCTTTTTATGAGATTCTAGTAAATGATATGTAAATATAATTTTATACTTTCAATTTAATTAAAATTAAAATATGTTTAATCTAATAATTATTTTTAAGGGAAAGGATTTTTGAAAAATAGGAATCATATTTTCAATGGAATATATATTATTTCTGGGAGGTAAATTCATTTATTCATGATGAAAATAAAATGGGGTAATTAGTTTGAAAACCAATTATTATTTTTTCCATACAATATTTCACATTAGAAATTCATTTGATTCCATTGAATTTGGATAATTTTTTTCTTGAGTACAAAGAAAATCTTAGCGTGGGGGAATTTCATGTAGATTTATTTGAATACTAATTTACCACATAATTGCTTTAATTTAACTGTGTTTTACATATATAAGTAATGATTTTTATATAATAGTTTATAATTGAGGATAATTTCATATTTAGTTAAATAAAATTGTAATTTTTTGTTTCATTAATTTTTTTTTGGTGTAATTATAATTTAGGATTCAACCTTGTGTTATTAATGAGTTTTTTGAATTTTTTAAAACATTAATTTTTGTTTTTGATTTTGGTTTTGTACACTGTTGATTCAGTTTATTTTTTCTTGTTAATTAATGAAATTATTAAGTAAATATTATTAACATATTATTAAATCATTTTCTCCATTATTTTAAATTATTTATTAATCTTTGTTGTGAGGACCTGACCCCAGTTGCCCAGAGCCGGTGCCTTATTTGATTACGTTGGCATACATACAAGGAATACGAATCTCAAAAGACCGAGTAGTTTCGTATTATTGGAAACAAGTTACAAACATATTTATATCATTACAACCCAAAGGGAAGCAAAAACACTATTTCAGTCCACTACAAACATCACGTCTCCTAGATTATGCTTGCAAGTCATTCATAGATTACTTTTTCATGTCCTGAGAAAATGAAACATAAAAAAGGGGTGAGCTCAAACACTCAATAAGAGTAATAAATATAGAGGAAGATCATATAAACATTAGACATGGTGAATAATTGAAACCACTTTCCTTTAATAATAAACATGAACACATTATAGCAGTAAAATTAGCTAAGTAAATAATGCCATAATAAAACATAATCATGGGTATTATACTAGTCGAATAACTGCATGAACATACAATTACTAGCTTCATAATTAAGGAAGTTCTTATTATAGACATTCTGAATCATTTTTTCAAGGCCTCGGCCAAGACATCTAGTGATTAACGCCTCGGAAAAAATCTATATGACATTGGGAAAAGCCTCGGAAAATTCCATGTCTATTTGTCTCATGAGACCTACTGATGCATCAGGGGATATAGCGGGACCCACCCATCACATAATAAGTCCAATGAATTCTTTATATGAGCGGGGATAAACATAAACAATATATAAATTCATATTTAATCTATCATATTAAATATAACTAACTTTCCCCAAACATTAAACATAAAACACCAACCATTCGGAATAGTATGGTGAATTGTTTTAGGATAGATCATCCACAATAGTGTTAGTCCTAAACCATTAAATAAAATATGGTATATGACTTCATAAATGATTAAACCAAATAATACCATGGAATCAAAAAGAGTGTTGAATTAGACGAAAACTCCCTTATAAAATCATTAAGCAATTCTTGAGATGAACACTGTTTTATTTTGAAAAGAAGGGTTCTTTTGGAAAAATATTTGTATAAAACTTGAATTGAAGTAAGATATTATTTTTATAATAAAAATAGCGTTTTTAGAAGATTAATGGTTTCTAAAAACAGATTATATATTTCCCTTGATAATAGATATGAATTTGAGAAATTCCATTGTATCAGGATCATATTTTTGGAAATGGTTTTCAGAGCTTCTCTTAAAAAATGTAACTATCCTGAAAATAGAGAATTATTCTGGTTGGTGTACATATATAGAATACTCAAACATAATTTATGAGGATTACATAAAAATAGATAATAATTTCATCGAGGAAATTAGACAATATAAGAAACCCAATTGAAAATGGACGTTCGGGTGGAAAACCCTTACCTTAACTCCAAACGTGTTCCTCTCTTGAACATAATCTCCTGGAATATGAAATTATAATTTTTAAAAAGTTATTTCAGAACCTATTACACAAGTATTTAGTTTACCATAATTATGGTTAGTTCATTAATGTGTTTATTGACACGTTATTGTATTGAATTTCATCGTTATGGAGTGTTCGTTTCCTTTATTTTCATATTCGGTTCATTTGTTTTTATGTAATGATGTTCATGTGGAATGTGTAACACCCTGAGATTTTATAAAGAATATTCTTTTTAATTTCATTAATATCTTATGTTGTACACTACACCAAAAGGATCTTGCACAACACGTATCCTTGACTTCTCTTTTATTACACGCAATTGTGACCTTCCTCGATAGCGTGTGTAGTACGCAATACCGAGTTTCACTAAACGAGATATTATTATAATATTATTATGAGCTAGCCGTTATGAATAGTAATACCCACTTTTTGAAATTTTATAAATTTTATCTTTCAAAATGGAATTCATTTTTTGGATTCGGCATATCGAAATTAGCTTAGGGGGAAATTTTGGTACATTTCGGATAACTTTCATATTCTGAAGAATAGTGAAAATTACTAAATTTTAATTAAAAACAACTTTTTTAATCAAAATAATTAATAGTGATAAATTATTAGTATGAGTGGTTTTAAAGTATATTTAGAATATATTTTTACAATTTTATACAATGTTGGTCATTGGATGTAATTTCATAATTAAACCAGACATAAACAAGTGTCAATCTTTTGATAGTTATTATCTTTCAAGAACACGCTATTTGTTTTGACTACGGGATTTAATTTTTATATTAATTAATGCAACAAATATTTTTTGAATTTGGTAAAATAGTCATCATTTTTGAATTCATAATATCAAATTTATCTTAGGCATAATTTTTTTATTTTTCTGGAAACTTTCATTTTTTGATTAATAGTGAAACCACGTATTGGTAGTTAAAAAACTGAATTTTTAATAAAACTTAATTTTACCGCATCTGTGAGTGGAATTTCAAAATTTCAAGAGACATGGTTAATATCAAGGACTAAAATGTAGTTCAATGAGATGAAAATAATTTTTGGTGAATAGTAACTTTTTACTTTTTTTACAACGGTTAAAAGTAAATAGGGTAATTAAGGGTAAAAATGATATTATTATTACCCTAACACATGTCCTAATTCTATTGGATAAGTTTAATTCGGCCAAAAACAACCTTAGTAATAAAATATGACCATTTAGGCCCACTTGGATTAGATTATGACATTTATTATTAATTTATTTAAAGAAGGGTTAAAATAGTTAAAATCAATGTTTAATAACTAAATCATTTTTAATATAGGGTTATACATAAGCTAAATTCGACTATAAATATTAATTAGAAAGATAAAAAGATTTTATACATAATGATATTTTATTGTTAATTTTTAGACTTAAAATTAGTTAATTTATTTATGACACAATGATGATGCCGTAATTATCTTATTAATGAAATATTGAAATAATTGATGTTATAAATACCCAAATAAATGTAATTTGAGACTTTTTATGAATTAAATTAATTTTCTATGTTAATATGACATGTTAGTATTGATTTAATTAACTGTTTTAGAACTAATCATTCTGTTATGATTTTCACAAAAATCATTTACCAAATAGTGTCAAAATTGACATAAAATAGTTTTTAAAACAAATATTATATTATTAATTGTTATTATATTCCTAAAAATCTAAGTTTCGGTAATGATACTTATATAATTATATTTTTATAATTAATGGACCACTTGGGGGGTCTCTTGGATGTATATGGTATGTTTATTGACTATCTAATATAAAAAATACAAAGTGACATGGTAAATGTCAATCTAATTAAATAAGAGTTAAAACTAAAATTTAAGGTTAATATAATGACCTATACTTGTCTAAATTCTATTGTATGAGATTATTTCGACCCATACATACCTTATATTCTAAATAAATTAATTTTGATCTATTAAAAACCGAATATGACTTTATAATAAAATAATATTTTTAGTTATTCCAAAGGTGCCCCTCTCCTCCCTTATAAAAGGGCACCTCCCCCCTCTCTTCCTCACACCACATTGAGCCTTCAATCTCGGCCAACCCCTACCAATTTCTCTTCTACACTTCCCTAGAAACATCCTAGAGGTCCTGGTATTCTTCAAAGACCAATTTTAGTGCCCTAAGAGGAGGTCTCAAAGAGGCGCTTTATAGAAGAGGTAATGTCTGTTACCGATTCTTTCAATTTTATTTCTTCTTCCACTTCTTCTTCTTAGGTTGTTTCATTATGAATTAAAAACATCAGTATCACTCATATACTGATATGTAATTATATGTTTGAAACATCCCTATTTCACCATCTATCCATCCTATGGAAAACGAAATCACCGCGCGTGCGTACGTACAGAATACCGTCTCCACGCCGTGGTGTAATCTATTTTCCACCACCACCTTACTTGGATGGGTGTAATGGTGTATATAATGACTATATATGATTATTGTAAAGTGATATTGATTCTGTAATATTATACATACACTCCAATAAAATTCCACGATCATGGGAACGATATCATCGCTTGTGCGTACGTACGGAATACCGTCTCCACGACGCGATGAGATTCACTCTCAATGATTAACCATTCATAAATGATTATAAAGTATATATAATAAGTAATCATGAAATATATGACATAATAATGATACTGGATTTATATATATATATATATATATATGTATGTCATCCAATTAATTCCATTCAATTCAACGAGGAAACAAAAACAACGTTCATGCGTACGTACGGCCTACCGTCTCCATGAACGGTGTATTTCTTTCTATTTATCGATCAGTTATATATATGTATATTATGAATATATATTGTATATAAATCATGTTTTATATTCTGGAATTAAGTAATCATGATCTAAGTAATCATATGAATAACTAAAAGTCAAAACACGGACGATAAATGAAACGATTTTACCCAAAACGCTCTTTAACATGGAATTTACAGAAGAAAGGTTAATATAAAGTCATATGTGAACCATATATGATATCATAACAATGAATGTGATTCTGTAATAAGTCAATGACATTATTTAAATCATTATACAGGAGGTTCGGATACATACGAAGCATATCGGACCTAGGGTAAGGGATAAATTTGCAAATCTCATTTATATATGAGATTGCTTATTCGTAAGTATTTACTGGGGTTATTGTAATCATCCTTGTCCATGTTTTATAAAAGTGTTTTCATGTATGTTTAAAGTCCTTTTCTACCCATTTTTACTTTTACCCCTTGGTATGGAAGGAATTTTTCTTTTGTTTAACCTACGTGGTACTTTTTTGACTTTTCCGACAAAAGTACGAGAAGAATGTTTTTTTAACTTATACGAAACGAACGGATTATTACGGTTTTATAAAGCCTTATATTCATGTAGATTCTTCCAAAATTATTTAGGAATATTTTCAAAAAAATACTTTACTTTTAAAATTGCATCACATTTTGTGAAAAGGAAATGATTTTGAATAAGAAAGGATATTTTTCTCAAGAATTCATTTCAAGTGTTTTATCAAAACCATTTTTCATCTAAGTTGACATTATTTCATATGTGTATGTTTCAAGTATAATTTATTTATGATTTAAATTTTTTCACTTTTCTTATTATGAAATGATATCCATTTCTTTTATATGGATTATTTGATTATGGGAGGATTTTTATGAAACCCATTTTATTCGTTGGGTTATTATGAATGGTGTATCTTTATTTTGTGGCACAAGTAAGAATGATTTCATTATGAGATGGGTGGGACCTATATCTCCCTCAAATGTAATGGGTAAAGATTTTATATCACATGAGATAGACATGGCTAGAACGGTAAGTTAATCCGGTTCAGTATTATAGGACTGGAATGGGGAGTGAACTCGATTCAGAAAGGGACTTTGTCCACTAAGATGGTCTTGGCAGAAATGCCTTTGATACTATGGAAATCATTACATGTGCTTAATAGATGCCACAATTACATGTTTTATTCCCATGCTATGTTATCATGATTTATGTTCCATTATGATCTATGACTTATGTACTTCCATTTTTTATGACGTTACTCAAGATTTTGATGTTTAAACATTATGTTCATGTTTTTAAGTTCAAATGTATATGGTACGTTTTATTTTATCCATGCTTACCCTTACTAAGAATTTGAGCTCACCCTTTTTATGTTTTATTTTCCCCCAGGATTAAATGAAAGGTTTTAAGTAATGAAACAAAAAGTGGAAGATCTTTATGGGAGATGTTGAAGATCTTTCACCATGATTATAAGATTAAATTCCAATTTTCCAAAGACAATAAACTATTACAGTCCTTCTGTGTCTGTTTTTGTTATGTATTATGTATTCCGCAAAAATAATGTAATATCTATGTACGTCAAGCTTCGGGTCTCTACATAATGGTTATAAATCTCCTGGATCGGAATTATATATTATTAATGAACATAATTAATTGATAATTTTCATTTCTATAATTTGGTTATAAGGAATGAGAATGAATCATTAGATGACCACCACTTCGATTATTCGGCGGTTTTTGGAATATTATGAACTAGTTTTTTCATATAACTTAATTATATGTACATATTCTGGTTCCTAAATATTAATTATGTAATAACATATATAATATATTCTGGTTCAATAATGGATATGTTTTCATTACCTGTAATGAAGAAGAAATTGAAGAACGAAACTTCTTCATCCACGAAGGTTATAAATCGGAACCTCATGGACGTCGATTTCGTTTACAAAATAAAAGGGAGGGAGTAAGAATATTTATCATGGTTCTTCCATTCACATGATATAAATCCAGTATATAGACGTTACTGGAGTTATCATGATCATTTGGATAGAGGAGGTGAGGAGAGGATAGAAAAAGAAGATAAATTGAAATGAAACCAAATGAAAAAGACGGGTTCTTTACCTCTGGAAATAACCTCCTTGAGAAAGTCCTTAAGGGAAGGGGTTTTGGTCTTTTGGAGAGACTAAGAGCTTCCTGGTCGTGGGTAAAGACTAGGGAAGGGTAATTGGGCAGAACATTTAGGAGCATCAAGGCTTATAGTAGTGAAGAGGAGAGGGAGTGGTGAGGGGTTTTTATAATGGAGGAGAGGAGTAAAATTTTAAATATTTAATTCATTATTTTATTATTTCCCTCAAGAGAACCAATAGTGTTGTTTCATGTGACCCCTAATAGTAAGAGGTGCATGTGAGTTCAAACCAAGTGTCTTTGAATCACTTGTGATGTCATGAATAGTGTATTTAACTGATAATTTGAATATATGATATTTTATTGTATTTCACTATTCATCAAAAATTCTAGAATTTCAGAAAAATCCCAAAAATTCACCCTTACCATTTATCAACGTGTAGAATTCAAAAGTTAAATCCATTTTTCTAAAATAATTTTCTAAATATTATTAATTTAATTTATGAATTCTACAAGTCGATATATGGTAAGGGTGAATTTTTGGGATTTTTCTGAAATTCTAGAATTTTTTATGAATAGTGAAATATGATAAAATATCGTATATTCAAATTATTAGTTAAATAAACTATTCATGACATCACAAGTGATGCAAGGCCACTTGGTTCGAACTCACATGCACCTCTTACTATTAGGGGGCTCATGAAACAACACTATTTCGAAAAATAACAATCTTGATGTGCAATTAGTTTTATGTGACATTGAAAAATTAACTAAGATACCATTATAATATTACCTTAAGAAAATAAAATAATAATATTATTTACTATTAATAAGGGTCATATAACAATTCATATTACTATTCATAAGGGTGTGTTACTATTCACCAAAAATCATGTTTGTTCTATCAGACTCCAAATGACATACTGAACACAACTCTAGATGACCATTTTTTAAAATTCAAAACATAGAAGCGACAAAGTTGTGTTTAATAGTTAGATTATAAAATCACATTCTATATTTATTTTCAAAACCTTGGGGTGTTACATTCTCCTCTCCTTACAAAAATTTCATCCACTAAATTCACAGAATATTACCTAAAATGATTTGGGAATGTCTTTAACATAAGCTCCTCAGGCTCCCATGTTGCTTCCTCCATCTTATGGTTCCTCCATAAGACCTTTACCATATGAGTCGTCCAATTTCTTAATACTTTTTCTCCAGTATAATGAATATTGATAGGCTCTTCACAATAAGATAGATTGGGCTCATATTCTACCTCTTCAAAAGTGAGTACATGTGTTGGTTCTGGCATGTACTTTTTTAATATTGACACGTGGAACAAATTGTGAACCTTGGAGAGACTTGGTGGCATTGCCAAATGGTAATCTATGGCTCCGATTCTGTCCCTAATTTCAAAAGGTCCAATGTACATGGGACTTAACTTTCCCTTCTTACCAAATCGTATAATACCCTTCCATGGAGATACATTTAAGAAAACGTGATCACATTCTTGAAACTCCAAATCCTTCTTTCGATTACCTGCATAGCTCTTTTGCCTACTTTGAGCTATTTTGATTTGGTTCTAGATAATCTTCACCATTTCCATTGTTTCTTTAACAAGTTTTGGGCCCATGAGCTTTCTTTCCCCAACATCGTCCCAGCAAGTTGGTGTATGACATCACCTCCCATATAACGCTTCATAGGGTTCCATATGTTTACTTGAATGGAAACTATTGTTGTATAAAAATTTTACGAGAGGTAAATACTGATCCCACAAGCCTTGAAAATAAAGTTAACAAGACCTCAACATGTCTTCCAATTTTTGAGTTGTCCGTTCTGATTGTCCATCAGTTTCTGGGTGGTAGGCAGTGCTCAAACAAAGATCATTATCTATGGCCTTATGAAGACTTTTCTAGAATCATGATGTAAAACCTTTATCACAATCAGAAAAAATCGATAGGGGTACTCGATGATGTCTCACAACTTCATTAATATATAGTCTTTCTAGACATTCAAGTGTATGATCTTCTCTTATAGAAGGAAAATGTTCTGACTTGTTAAGATGATCAACAATGACCCATATTGCATCGTTCCTTATAAGAGTCTTTGGAAGTCCTGTGACAAAGTCCAATTGTGATACTATCCCATTTCCACTCAGGTATGGGAAGAGGTTGCAATACTTCTCTAGGTCGTTTCCTTCCATCTTTCACTTGTTGACAAACCATACATCCTGACACAAAATCAGAAATCTCCCTCTTCCCGTTGTCCCACCAAAAAATGTTCCTTCAAATCTCTATACATCGTAGTTCTACCAGGTTGTATAGAGAAATTGGTACTATGAGAATCATCCATCAATTCCCTTTTTAGATCAGGTATGTCGGGAACACAATGTATCTTCCCAAATTTCATAATTCCATCTTCATATACGAAGTCACTCAATCTCCCATCATTCACAACTTTAATCTCCTTTTGAAACTCTTCATCATCAACCTGAGAAATTTTTATCCTTTATATTAAAGATGGGTTGGCAACCATTTGAAAAAGAATTGATGTTTCACCTTCCATGGTTACTCCCATATCCATCTTTACTAGATCAATGAAAATAGGATCCCTTTCAACTCCCATCTTGTTCAAAAATCCATGATCCTTTCTGCTCAAAGAATCATCCACCTTATTTTCCTTCCCCAGATGGTAGTGTATCATGTAATCATAATCCTTGAGTAGTTAATTCCATCTACATTCCCTCATGTTGAGTTATTTCTGTGAGAAAATATACTTAAAACTCTTGTGATCAATATAAATCTCACATTTTTCACCATAGAGGTAATGTCTCCATATCTTCAAAGCAAAGATTGTAGAAGCTAACTCAACATCATGAGTAGGATAGTTTTGATCATGAATATTTAGCTATCGTGATGCATAAGCAACAACCCTCTCATTTTGCATAAGGACACTACCAAGTCCTTTCTTTGAAGCATTACTATAAATAACAAACCTGGCATTCCCTGATGGTAAATTCAATATAATATCATTGACTAATCTTCTCTTCAGTTCATCGAAACATTCTTCACAATCTTTTGTCCAAACCATTTTAACCCCTTTACGTGTGAGCTTCATTAGCGGCTTAGCCAGTCGGGCAAAATTCTGCACGAAATTCAGATAATAACCTGCTAATCCAATAAAACTGTGTTCCTCAGTTTTGTTTGTTGGTGTGGGCCAATCTTGGATTTCCATAGTCTTAGCAGGATCAACGAGGATTCCATCCTTAGAGACAATGTAGACATGAAAAGAAATCTCCTGAAGCCATAATTCACACTTGCTAAACTTCCCATATAATTCATGTCTTCTAAGAGTCTTCAGGATAATGTGCAAGTGATTTTCATGATCTTCATAGATTTTGGAGTATACCAAGATATCATCAATAAATACCACTAAAAAATCATCACGATATTCCTTGAAAACGTTGTTCATGAGATCCATGAAGACAGAGGGTGCATTAGTCAATCCAAAAGGCATTACTGTAAACTCGTAATGCCCGTACCTGGTTCGAAACGCTGTTTTTTAAATGTCTTTTTCTTCAGACTCAACTGATGATATCCAGATCGAAGGTAAATCTTTGAAAAGTATTGACCTATATGTCGTTAGTCAAATGAATCATCAATGTGAGGTAGGGGATACTTTTTATTTATTGTTATAGCATTGTTCTCCCTCTAGTCGATACATAACCTCATAGATCCATATTTCTTCTTAACAAAAAGGACTGGGGATCCCCATGGAGAAACACTAGGGCGGATAAATCCCATATTACTCAATTCCTCTTGTTTTTTCATTAGTTAAACTAATTCCACAGTGACCATTATATATGTGGTCTTCGATATGGGCCTTGAACCAGGAATTAAATCAATGGAAAACTGAATTTATCAATCTGGTGGATGTCCAGGTAAATCTTCTAGAAACACATAATCATATTCTCTCATAATAGGTACATCCTCTATTTGAACATTCCTTTCCTCACCCACAGTTATTTAATTATCTTCCTCCCCAATAATTGAATTTAGTTGAGCTGCTGGGGGTAAATCAAGATAAGAATCAGGTGGTGATGATTCTACTCTAATGACAAGGTGTTCTTTATCATCATCATCAAAAATCATAACCTCCTTCTTCTTACAATAAAATTTTGCATTATGATCTGAAAGACAATCCATAGAGAAAATTTTATCAAATTCAATCATGGGTATGACAATGAGATCAGTAGATAAAGAACATTTATATTCCTTAATGGGAAATGATTGAGAGATATTTGTAGCAATGATACTTCCATAAGTAGTTTTGACTGACAACTCCATTATTAAATCAAATTGGAAATATCTAATTTTCTTATCCTTCTAGGAAGATATGAAACATTGCGGTGATCCAGAATCAAATAAATCATTGGCTAAACTTGAGAAAACAATTAAAGTACCTGCCACCACATCATTAGGAACTTCAACCTCTACAGTTGTGATTGCATAATCTTGTCCTTGATCCCTTTCCCTTTTCTGTTGCATATTTCCTAGATGTTTTGGACAATCATTAGCATTATGTACCATCTCCCGACAACTATAGCATTATACACCATTGGATTCCTTCTTTCCGTTCTAATCACCAGCAAGATAGCCTATCTGACCACATTTGTAGCATAATCATTTTCCTTTTAAGCATGCACCAAGGTGTTTACATCCACAATTATCACATGGTGGAAATTAAACTCTTTCCTTCTTCCCCGTTTCCTTATTTCCTTTCCCGGGGTTTTCAGCAGCTCTCTTCTTTTCTTATTTTCCCTTAAATTCATAAGACTTAGAGAATTATTTTTATGTATTGATGGCACAGGAAACTATATCCTCATATGATGAAAAACATTGGGAGAACAGTTCCCCCTAGAGGAGTGGCTTTAGGACATCAATGAATCGATCAATTTTTCTCCTTGGATTTCGTATGTAGTCTACAACATGTCTTGATAATCTTGTTAAGTTGCTTCGTACCTTGCAACATTCTCATCTTCCTTCTACCTCAGATTCAAGAATTGTCTCTCTATATCTTCCCTCTTCCCAAAAGGGAAATATTTTTCTATGAATATTTCCTTAAAATCCCTCCATTCTATCCCCTATATCTCTTCCTCCTCCATTGTGTTTTGGATTAATGACCACCACTGATCTGCATCCCTCGATAGAATATATACTTCCATGTAAACCTTATCTCTTTCATTACATCCCAAAGCAATAAAAATCTTCACAAGGGAACATATGCACTGCTCTACTACAAACGAGTTTGTAGTCCCGTTGAATTATGGAGGCTGTTGTCGCATAAAGCGTTGTAGAATGGCTCCTCCACATGGTGGGTCCGGATGATCCATAAGGGTAAGGTTATTATTCATAACATGAGTAAGTTGACCCAGTATAGTTATGAGTTGCTCAGCACCAGTCACAGCACCAGAGCCAACATCATTGTCTTGCATCAGTGGAAAATCCCTAGAGGGGAAACTTGCATTCATTTGATTTATGTTTCGTCCTGTAGGAACCATATCTAGATAATGACATACACTATCTTTGGTTATGAATCATAATGTATAATATTAACTTAAAAATACTTAGAAAATTTGAGATCATATGCATGGCTAATCCCATATTCACAAAAATGGTTTCTTGTAGGAATATTTACATTAAACTCCGTCACAATGGATTATAATGAAAATGTGAATTATCTTAAGCATATCCCCTGAGAGTGTCATAAGCAAGAGTGTAGAAAGGCCCATTGTCGTGCACCAGTTCCCATTCAAGTCTTGCTCAAAGTTATTTTTTTCGGGTTTTTCCCCTAGATACATCTTTGCTAGAGCTACCTCTACATGCTTGTATCCAGACATGGATGTATTGCTTGAAAGATCCACATAATCTATTCTTTACCAAAATACCAGGACGTTATTGTATGTATAACCTCATATACTATCTTAGGGACTCTTCCCTAATTCAATATTTTCTAAATCCAGTTTCCAAGTATTCTACTAAACTTCCTAGGATACCAACCATAAGAACCCAACCCCAGTTACCCAGAGTCGGTGCCTTATTTGATTACGTTGGCATACATACAAGGAATACGAATCTCGAATGACCAATTAGTTTAGTATTATTAAAAATAGGTTACAAACATAGGTATATCATTACAAATTGAAGGGAATCAAAAACACCATTTTATTCCACTAGAAACATCACGTCTCCTAGATTATTCTTTCAATTAATTCATAAATTACTTCTTCATATCCTAAAAAAATTAAACATAATAAAGGGGTGAGCTCAAATGCTCAGTAAGAGTAAGAAATATAGTGTAAGATAATATAAACATTATACATGGTGAATAATTGAAAACACATGCCATTAATAATAAACATGAACACATTAGGGTAGTAAAATGAGTTGAGTAAATAATGCCATAATAGAACATAATCAAGGGTATAATACTATTCGAATAACCGCATGAACTTACAAGTACTACCTTTATAATGAGGGAAGTGAATATGCTGGAAATTATGAATTATTTTGTCATGGCCTCGGCCAAGACATCTAGTGATTAAGGCCTTTGCCAAAATCCATATCACATTGGGAAAGGCCTCAGCCAATTCCACGTCTATTTTCCTCATGAGACCTACCGATGCATCGAGGGGCTATATCAGGTCCCACCCATCACATAATACGTCCAATGCGTTCCTCATATGAGCGGGGATCAACATAAAAAATATATACATTCATATTGAATCAATCATATGAAATGTAACTATATTTTCCCAAACATTAAACATAAAACACTAACCATTCAGAATAGTATGGTGAATGTTTTTAAGATAGACCATCCACAATACAGTTAGTCATAAACCATTAAATATAATATGGTAGATGACTTCAAATATTATTAAACCCAATAATACCATTGAATCCCCAAGAGTATTGAATTAGATGAAAACACCCTTATTAAATCATTAAGAGATTCTTGAGATGAACACTCTTTTATTTTGAAAAGAAGAGTTCTTTTGGAAAAAACTTTGTATAAAACTAGAAGTGAAGTAAGATAGTATTGTCATAGTGAAAATAGAGTTTTTATAAGAATAATGGTTTCTATAAATAGATTATATATTGCCCTTCAAAATAGATATGAATTTGGGAAATTCCCTTGTATTGGGCACATATTTTTGGAAACAGTTTTGAGAGCTTCTCTTAAAACATGTAACTATGCAGAAAAAAGGTAATCATTCTGGTTGGTGTACATATATAGAATACTCAAACATAATTTATGATGAGTACATAACAATACGTAATAATTTCATTGAGGAAATTAGACAGTAAAAGTAACCCGAATGAAAATGGATGTTCGGGTGGAAAACTCTTTCCTTAACTCCAAACATGTTCCTCTCTTTAACATAATCTCCATGAATATGAAATTATAATTGTTAATAACTTATTTCAGAATCTATTATACATGTATTAAGTTTACCATAATTCTGGTTAGTTCATTTATTTCTTTATTGACATGTTATTGTATTGAATTTTGTCGTTATGGAGTGTTTGTTTGCTTTATTTTCATATTTGGTTCACGAGTTTTTATGTAATGAAGATGGTGTGGAATGGTTATAAATCACCAGTATTGGAATTATATATTATTAATTAACATAATAAGTTTATAATGATCATTTCTATCATTTGGATACAAGGAATGAGGATGAATCATTAGATGACCACCACATTGATTATTCGGCGGAGTTTGGAATATGATGAAATTGTTTTTTCATATAACATAATTATATGAACATATTATGGTTCATGAATATTAATTAGGTTATAACATCTATATTATATTCTGTTTCAACCATGATTATGGTTTCATGAGCAGTAATGATGAATAAATTGAAGAAAGAAATTTCACCATCCACGAAGGATATAAATCGGAACCTCGTGAACGTTGATTTCATTTATAAAATAAAAGGGAGGGAGTAATAATATTTATGATGGTTCTTCCATTCACATCATATATAAATCTAGTATATAGATTTTACTGGAGTATTCATGATCATTTTGAAAGAGGCGGTGAACAGGGGATTGAAAAAGAAGATAAATTGAAATGAAACCAAATGAATAAGAAGGGGGCTTTACCTCTTGAAATAACCTCCTTGAGAAACTCCTTAAGGGAAGGATTTTTTGTCTTTTGGAAGGACTAAGAGATTCCTGGTTGTGGGGAGAGACTATGGAAGGGTAATTGGGCTGAAATTTGAGGAGATTCAAGGATTATAGTAGTGAAGAGAAGATGGAGTGTTGAGGGGTTTTATAGTGGAGGAGAGGAGTAATGTTTTGAATATTTAATTCATTATTTTATTATTTCCCACAAGAAAACCAATAGTGTTGTTTAATGTAACCCCTAATAGTAAGAGGTTCATGTGAGTCCGAACCAAGTGGCCTTTCTTTTGATGTCATGAATAGTGTATTTATCTGATAATTTGTATATACAGTATTTTATCGTATTTCACTATTCATCAAAAATTCTAGAATTTCAGAAAAATTCCAAAAATTTACCCCTACCATTTTTCGACGTGTAGAATTCAAAAGTGAAATATGTTTTTCAAAAATATTTTCCTAAATATTATTAATTTAATTTTTAAATAAGGTCATAGTTATTTTGAAAAATAACAATCTTGAAGTGCAATTAGTTTTATGTGACATTGAAAAATTAACTAAGATCCCATTATCATATTACCTTTAGAAAATGAAATAATAATATTATTTACTATTCATAAGGGTCATATTACTATTAATATTAATATTCATAAGGGTATGTTACTATTTACAAAAATCCAGTTTGTTCTATCAGACTCCAAATGACTTACTGAACACAACTCTAGATGACCATTTTTCGAAACTCAAAACATAGAAGAGGCAAAGTTGTGTTTAATGGTTAGATTATTAAATTTCATTCTATATTTATTTTCAAAACCTTGGGGTGTTACATTTGACTTATTCCGCTATTGTTTAATAATTGTCTTTCATTATGTCATTGATTATTATTTAAACTAGCGTTGTGTGTATTTAATATTTATCATGTTTTCGTATTTTATTTAAGTTAATTTATTGATTAATTAATGTTAGACTTTTAGTATGTTATCGTTAATTAATCAATGACTTATTAATATAAAATCAAAATTTAACACTTTAAAAAATATTTATTTTTAATTTGTTTTGATAATTGTAAAATAGTTAATTATTTTAAGGAAAATATTTTTAAATAATTATTATTTTTTATTTAATATTAGTAATAATATTGAATTTATTTAATTTTAATTTTTCTTTTTTTAAAATAAATTAAGATATATATATTTTTATTTTATTTGAAATAATTTTTTATTTTTGGATATGCTGCCAATTCTGCGAACCACCACATATGGGATTTATAAAGCAGCATCATGAAGCTAAATTAAAATGGGTTCCCAGATATCCAAATGCTACCAAGATCCATGTATTCATTTTTAGAAGGCTTCATTTAGCCATTTCTGGGAAGCTTCAATTACATGTTTCTAGAAATCACCCTCATACATGATTTATGATGAAGGGAGAATGTGAACCAAATAAATCTACCATTTTTTCCACTCAAATCCAAGATGAGATCATATCTGTTGTTTTTGAATGCTGTAAACAGGAACTGAAGTTAGATCTTACAAATTTGAAAAAGGGATCATCGGTATCTGATTTGTCAAGCATAACCTCCACCACTATTTCATGGAAGAACCATGACAAGGCTTCGATGTTGAGATCTAGAATAGGTATACATGAAAATCCTAGATACCGCCTCCACCTAGATTATGGTGGAAAACAAAATACTGCCAAATCAATTCATTTTCAAATATCCAGAGTCGCTAAGGAATCGAAGCTCTTTTTCACCACCATTAAGCCACACATGACTGCTTATATTGAAATCTAATGATCAAACCAAATCCAAAAACTAAAGACAATGAAGATTTGTACATTATATATATAATATAGGATGATATCCTATTATAGGATTTAAATAATGATGCAGATTCTCAATATACAAGAGGGGGGGGGGGTGAATTTTATACTTTAAAAATTCCTTTGAAACATTTTAAGATGGTAATGTTTAACAAGGCTAAAAAAGGTAAATTCACAATACCTCATAGTTCTACAGACTTTTTTTATTCCAAAAATGTGGTTCAGGAAATGAAACTTAATAAAAGATCACGAGGATAAATATTCTACCCGCAAGACTATAGAATATTACTAATTAGAGTATACAGATACAAGAAAGTATAAGATAGTTATACTTTCCTTATCAATCAAAATGCAGTGGAAAAAAATGAAACAATACAAGTAACAAGTATGAAATCTATTATCCCAAAGAGAAGGGTATACAACAACCCAGGATAAAGGACCCTTGATTTATACATTCAATAAAGTCTATCTTACCCACACTAGGGTAAGCCCTCGATACGAATATAGGAGTCAGTCTTGCTATCCCTGCAAGCCCTCAAACTTCAAGGTAGTCGGCACCTCTTTCTTCCAATCCTCAGAAGCCCTCGAATGTTCTCTACAAAATTCAGAGTCACACAAAGAAATTATGAACAAGATGTTTAGCATGCACAAAGAATGAAATTCTCTCTCTCTAGATGTTACTTCAGCATCATGTAATTTCTAGATTGATCGATATCTTGTGAGATCTTTCAAATGATTGCTTATTTATAGGAATATCTTCAATAGTCGGCTCCCTCCTCAAATGGTCATATTTTTCATTGAATTTCAGAGGGACTTGTACACATGTCACATAAACAACGGTTGGTTAGAAACAGAAAGCACGACATCGTTTCAAACTCCAAAAAGAGTAATAAAAAAATGGTTGCTCAACCAAATTCAATTTTTAGAGTCTAAGAAAGAATAAAAGTTCAGAGTATAACAAAAAAACCATTTGGTATCTATAATACATGAATATTCATATTCTGACTTCAAAAGAATTCAGATCCAGAATTCTATAGAATTCTGGAGTTTGAATTTCAAGGAAATTCGGAGTCTGAATTCATAAGAATTCAGAGTCTGTATTCATAAGAATATTAATATAAATTCATAAGAATTCAGACTCTAATTTCATAAGAATTCAGACTCTGATTTTATTAAAATTTTATGTCTAAATTCATAAGAATTTGGAGTATTAATTCAGAAGAATTCTGAATCTGAATTCATAAAATTCTGAGTCTGAATTCAGAGAATTTTGAGTCATAATTCATAAGATTTCGGTGTCTAAATTCCGAGAAATCAGAGTCTGAATTTATAAGAATTCAGAACCTGAATTCGGATCTTGAAAATAGAATGCTCTTTATCTAATTATTTATAAGATTCTGAGGTTTTAGATACGAAACAGAATTTTATACATAGAAATAAAAGCTAGATATAGAGAAACTAAAACATGAACAATGAAATCAAGGTAAGGATAAATTTTCCTTGGGGAAGGAAACTTTTTGTTAATAAGGAAAATAAAATTTTACTTAAGATAAAGGGTTTTTTATTTTCAAAACATGAAAGAATATAAAACCCATAAGGAAACCTTATTGACTCAACAATCTTCCCCTTTTTGGAAAGCACAAACATCCTTATGAAAAAGAATATAAGGATTTATAAAATATTTTTCTAGACTTTGAAAATAAAACTTATCTTTCTTTACACATGGGCAATGATGAATACGACTAACTCCCCCTTAGGCTTTTGAAACACTAAGGATCATATTCTTGATTTTTTTATTGAGGCTTATCATGTTATTGAATACGAAAATCTTCTTGGATAAGAACGCCCCCTTAGATAAACTCTCCCTTACTTAGGGAAATTTCTTCTTTACTTAGTATTCTTTTTAAGATTAATTTCTCCCCCTTTGTGATTTTATAAAATGAATAAAGGGAATGGAAAAGAAAATATGGTACCTGAAATATTAGTATTAGACAACAAAATTTATAAAGAGAAACCCAAAATTTTATTATGATTGGAAAAATTTATACAAGTATGAAATACAACAAAAGATCGAAATTGAACAAGGTTATCCTTCATTTTCCGTCGAAATCAACTTCTTCACTATAGTTTTGAGTTTCTTGAGTTCCTTGTGACCCTCCTCTACACCTTTGAGAAGCTGATCCTGATATTATATTTTATTCTCTTATTATTTGACTTATTTTTCCTGAGACTTAAGAGTTTCATCCTGACCCTTTAGAACTTCTTCTTTTTTACTAGCATTTATTCTATCTAAGCTCTGAGATCCCTTTATCTCTACCAACTATGAGAAAATGAATATAATTTCACATTCAGATTTTTCACTTCTTATTTCTGAGTATTTTTATCAAGAGATATCTTTTCTTCAAAAAACTAGGTGAGATCTTTGAACTTACTATCTTCGGTTTCAAATGCATCATTTACATTATCTTGAAAGTCATGAAGAATTATCATGTCTTCCATGGTTTTCTTTGAACAGCTAGTCATCTTCATGCAAGATCATTTGTGGCCTTTGTAGTTTATGAAAATGATTTTGAAATCAGCCTCAAGTTTGACACGCTTATCCATCACCATGGATACTGAATCCGATTTTTTGATTTAAGGTATGATAAAGCATCTGGAATCTGTAGTCTATGCATGGTGATAGTGGTATAGTTCAAACAGTCTTTTTTAAAGACTAGACTACAAAATAATGTCCACGAGAGGAAGATTCTGAATTAGAGATTTTTCATTGTGAGGATTCTTTTTCTATATCAGCAGCATTCATCTTCGATGAAGCACTCACTTCTTTCTTCTTCACCGCTTCTCTTCTAGGTGTATCAACAACCACCTGTTTTCCCTTAACAGCTTTCGAGACGACTTTTTATAGATTGGGTGATTAATTTTCACTACCAGATAGTTGCACAATTTTAACTTCCTCAACCTCTTCCTTCTCATCTCATGCCTCAGCATCCTCTAGCTGAATGAAATCAGGGTTAGATCTTTCTTCTTCAGACACTTTGTTCACTTATTCTCCACTTTTTTCATCCTTCCCTGGGGTAGCAAGTTTTGAAGACTTGGCTTCAGAGGTTTGGAATGATAATTTTTCATAAGATCTTTCCTTCTCATGAAAATCCTCAACTTGCTTTAGCAAGTCTTCGGTATCACCATTGCCTTCTTCTTCTTCTTCTACTTGTTTTTCTTGGTCTTTTTCCGGAGTCACAGACTTCTTTCCTGGAGTCTCTGGTAATGGTTCTATCAGAAAGGATTCTAGAACCCAAATATTTCCAGATTCTTTATCAACATCCTTCAGAAGTGATTGGACTATCTCTGCCTCAGACAACTTTTTCTTCCGTTTTTTCTCTTTCTCTTTCTTCTCAAGCTCTTCAGCAACCTTTTCCCTCAAATATTTTCCCTCAAAAGGGTCCATGCCATACATAGGATCCCATACTTTCTGATTTTTCTTATCTTCTCTCCACTTTTCTACTACCTCATCTGGATAAGATTTTTGTTTCTTTGGCTTTCGGGGGTGCTAAATTAACTTTCTTAGCTGCTGGGGTTTTTTACTTCTCTTCAACTTCCTTCAACTTCCTCTTCCTTACACCCTTTTTAGAGGTTTTAGCTACCCCCTGTTTCTTTGAAAGAGTTTCAACTTACTCTTTAGGTAAATCATATAATTCTTCTGATTCATTGGAAAAACCAATTTTCATCCTTCTCATAGTATCATCACTGAAAAATATGACTTTGAAATTCCTCATCTTAGAACTGCAAGAAATATGGAAGGATTCTAAACACCAAACAATAATTTTTGACATAATGGATGGATACATAATAATTTGAGATTTCAAATTCTCATTCTTGATATTCTCAATACTAATCAAAATGTACTTAACCAAATTTATCGTCCTTAGATTCACCAAGAAATCCAAAATATAGATGCACTCTTCTTCACAGTATCCTTATCACCTTTTCTCGGAATAATGAAACCTTAAAACCACAATTAAAGAATCCAAAAGTTTGTAGATAGATGATGAATCTTTGGAGTATTTAATTCTGAGAGACCAAGACTAGCCCTGGCATTTTCATAAATAATTTTTTTTTTGAACATCAGGTAGCTAGTGACTACAGAACTCAGCTTCTCCTTTGTAAGAAATACCAACCAAGCTTCAAGCCATGGTGAAAGAAAGTGAATATTTAATTCTATAACACATGAAAGATAACTTACACCTAAAATTTTCCTTAAAGAATGTTACTAACTCATAGAACTCAAATAACAACTCTGGGTATACCAAATCCAGAGCATTTGGTTTTAAAATACATACACTCTCCCAGCCATTGATTTTGATATTCTTGGAAATGATAGTGTCATATTTGGTATAAAAATTTGGATCAACTAACCTTTCTCTATATATCTTATATTCAGATATTGGCTTGATAGTTGACATTTCATTCTGGGAAGAGACTTTGGCATACATTCTGATGTATGGAAAATCTGAGAAGTTTGCAAAGGGCTTTTGAAGGAATGGTCGTTCTTCATCACGCAAGAGATTTGAGATCAATGTTGACAACCACCTGGGGGGGTCCTTTATATAGAGGTGTGAGGCAATGGTTCAGCCTCCCAACTCAATCAAATAGTTGAAAAAACCTCTTATCTAGATCTGACAGCTAAAAATATGACTGAGGAAGAATTTTGTTAGATTCTGATCTTTTGAGGTTTTTTAAGGAAAATATTCAGATTTAAGGAAAAGTGAATAAGAAAATTTTAAAAACCAATGAAGATACCAACATGTAAAAGATGATTACGAAATTTCAATAAAGGAAACATAACTTTCATATTCCTAGGAATGTTATTCATAATGAGTAAAATTATTCTTGAAGAACTTTAGACTCTGAAAAATTTTATTATAAATACTTTGACTACGAACAATCTAACTATGAAAATTTTACTATTAAATTTTTATTACAAAAATTCTAAATATGAAAATCACCATTACAAAAATTTTAAGTACAAAAATCTTCATTATGAAAATTTTAAGGATGAAAATCACCATTAAGAAAATTTTAAGTAAGAAAATCTCCATTATGAAAATTTTAAGTATGAAAATATTTATTACGAAAATTTTATGTACAAAATTCTCTATTATGAAAATTTTATGTATGAAAAATATTCATTATGAATATTTTAAGTACAAAAATTTCCATTACAAAAATTTTATTTATGAAAATATTCATTATGAAAATTTTAATCTAAAAACAATTTAGACTGAGAAAAAATTTAGAATACAGAAAAAAACATTATACTACGAAAAAATTTTAGACTATGAATAAAATTTTAGACTACAAATATTTATTAAAAAATCTATCAAACAAATGTACTCCAATTATAAAAAGGAGTTCCATGCTGTAAGAATATTGGTTTCAATAGTAAGTTAACATGGAGGATTAACTTACAATTATCATTCCTAACTTTTGTTTAATGTATTCAAATCTATCGGATGGTAAAGAATTTTTAAAAATATCAACAACTGGATCTTGTCTTCCGATAAATTGAAATATGATATATCTTTTTTTTTTGTGATCCCTAAGAAAATGATTCCTAATATCTATGTGTTTTTAATGAGAGTTTTGTGTAGGGTTTTTACATAAGGTAATGGAACTAGTATTATCAAACCAAATTTTTGTCTTGGTTAAACTCATACCATAGTCTGTGAGTGTGTGTTGCATCCAAAACACTTGAGCACAACAGTTTCCAGATGCTATATATTCAGCTCAGCAGTAGAAAGTGATACTGAGTGTTTCTTTTTTCATGACCAAGAAACTAATGAATCTCCTAAGAAATTTCATTTTCTGGATGTAATCGTCCTATCCATTTAACATCCACCAAAGTTAGAATTCGTAAAACTTTTTAAAACAAAATCATTTACAGAAGTATAAAAGATTCCTAAATCCATGGTTCCATTTAAGTAGAGACAAATTCTTTTCACTACCTTTAAATGATATTCCTTAGGATTGAATTTATATCATGCACATAAACATACTGGAAAAATTATGAATGGATGACTAGATGTCAAGTAAAGTAGACTTCCTATCATAACACTATAAGATGTTTGATCTACTAGTTTCCTAGCTTCATTAAGATCAAGTGAATTTGAGGTTCCAATGTGAGTACTTATACTCTTAGTGTTTTCATATCCATACATTTTAAGAATATATTTAATATATTTATTTTGGGATATATAAATTCCTTCTGGTTTTTGAGAAATTTGAAAACCAAGGGAAAATGTTAACTCACCCATCATAATAATTTCAAACTCATTTTTCATTAGACCCACAGAAGAATCAGTTAAATATTGTTGAGTTGAACCAAATATAATATAATCAATATAAATTTGAACAGTCAAAACATTTTTCTTGTCTTTATAAAAATGGTTGGATCATAATTTCTCTTAACATAATTATTTTGATAAAAAACCCTGTAAGTCTATCATACCAGGATTTTGGATCTTGCTAAATTCCATACAATGACTTGGTAAGTTCGTAAACATGTTCAGGATGTTTTGAATCTTCAAAACAAAGTTGTTTTTCAACAAAAACATCCTCTTGTACAAAACCATTAATGATGGACATTTAACTTCCATTTGAAAAGGTTTGAAATTGAACAATGCTGCAAAGGAATGTAGAATATGAACATATACAAGTCTATCTACTAGAGCATAGGTTTCGTCATAGTCTATTCCTTTTGTTGATTATAGACATTAAAAACCAATCTAGGTTTATTTATTACTATGATTCCATTTTCATCACATTTATTTCTAATGACCCATTTTACTCCAATAACAGAAGTTTCCTTAGGTATTTCAACCAAGGTCCGGATTTTATTCTTTTCAAATTCATTTATCTCATCTTTCATATCTTTTATCCAATCATCATCACCTAATGATTCATTGGTGTATTTTGGTTCTTATTGGGAAAGGAATTCTAGATGTTATACTTCATTTCAGAAGGAACTTCTATTCCTTACAGGTTTATTTAAATCACTAATGTTACTATCACTAGTGTTATTCTTATGAAACAACTGATTTGTGTTTTGTAAAACCTGTTCATCAACGTAGGGTAGGAAATCTTCTGGGGTAAATGTTTCAGAACTATCTTATTGAAAATATTTCTTATCAGAAGGATCTTCTATCAATGGTAGATAAGAAGTTTTTGAAAATGCATCTAATGTTATAGGTTGAGGTTGTTTAAAAACAAAACGATCTATTTCATCAAATTTGACATGTACTGTTTCTTCAACATTATAGGTGTTTTTATTAAAAACCGTATAATCCTTAGAAGTTGTGGAGTAAACTATGAAAATTAATTCATAAGATTTTGGTGTGAATTTATGTAGATTATCATCAGTGTTCAGAATGAATACCTTGCAACCAAAAACCTTGAAGTAGGAAAGTCTAGGTTTTCTACCATTCCATAACTCATATGGAGTATTATTAAGAAAAGGTCTAATCAAAACAAGTTTTTATAGTAAAGCATGAAGTACTTAAATATTCAGCCCAAAATTTTTTTACTTCTGCATATTCACTCAACATGGTTCTTGTTATCTCTTGAAGAATTATATTTCTTCATTCCACAAAACCATTTTGTTGAGGTGTTCTAGGTGCTGAGAAGTTATGAGTAATGCCTTATCCACTACAAATGGTTTCAAAATCCGAATTTTGAAATTCACCTCCATTATCACTATAAATAGTTATCAAAAGAACGTTTTTCTCATTTTTATATTGGGCTCCAAAACACTTGAAATAATAAATATCTTTATATTTCATTGCTAGAAAATAGTCCCATGTAAATCTAGTGTAATCATCAAATAAAAAAAATACATAATATTTTCCTCGAATGCTTCCAGTTTTTATTGGAAAAAAAAAGATCCATATACACTAACTATAATGCATCAGTTTTTGAGACTTCCCTAACTGATCTACAACATGATTTATGTATCTTTCCATATTGAAAGGGATCAAAAACTTTTGAAGAATCAAATCTATACTCAGGTAGATCCTTAACTAGTCTTTTCTTAGAGAGTTTTCATAGGTTCTTAAGTTTACAGTGTCCTCATCTTCCATGCCACAACCAAGAATGATCTTTCATTTCACTAAGGCTAGGTATATCTTGGCTTCAAAGGTCTTCTAATTTTAGTGTGTAATCATTCTCTTGCCTATTTGCAGAGAGAGAAAACTCTTCC
This sequence comes from Viscum album, assembly GCA_963277665.1. NCBI lineage: Eukaryota > Viridiplantae > Streptophyta > Magnoliopsida > Santalales > Viscaceae > Viscum > Viscum album. Next base: position 127,125 of record CAUJRU010001584.1, read on the forward strand.
TTGGAATTGTGTACTAAGCACTTGTAATTCCTCAAATTTACAAGGTAACCTTCATCACATAATTAACTTATGTTAATGAGGTTGTTCTTAATACCCTTAACAAATAAAACATTTGAAATCAATGTTTTTTCCAAGAAGAACAATGTTACCTATAAAGATATTTTCTCCCTTAGCATTATCTCTGAAAGTTAATTTTCCTCATTTCTTCTTGATAATATTTTCAAAAAATATTTTGTTACAAGTCATATGCCATGAATGTCCACTATCCGAGTACCATGTATTTATATTTTCACTATCTTTAGTTTCCTAAATATAAAAGTGTTATACTTTTAGAACCCAAACATTCTTGGATCTGGAAACTTTGGAAAGAAAAATTTTAGGAATCCACATTTTCATTGAAAAATATGCTTTATGAAAATCTAATGAATGAGTTTTGTTTAAGGAACATTTTTTTCCCAATTCCCCCCACATTGACACATAATGTACAATAGATCACTTTGAGAAACAAAATTATTTTTACTAAAAATTAGTTTTCTACCAGTATAACCAAAACTAGAATTATTCCTTAGAGGTCGAATTTGAGGATACATCTTATCAAAGATTTCTTTCCCTAAGGTAATTTTTGACACATAGTTCCTCCATGAAAATATTTCTGGCTTTAGTCTAATAACTAAATTATTATCCTTAAAAATATCAGTTTTAACACTAGAGTTGGGCTCGAAAACATTTTTCATAGAAATTAATTTTTCTAGATCCTTAGAAAGTTTATCCTTCTCAAAATTAACATCCTCAAGGGTTTTTGAAATAATTTAAATATAAAGGCTTTTCTTATCATGTTCTTTAGAATGATCTAATATTTCTATAGTAAGAATATAAATTCAAGAAATTTCCTTGTCATGCTTTTTCATGACATTTGAATTTCCATTCTCAAGGAGCATAGAAAACCTAGAAGCTTCTTCATAGGTTGGTAAAGTATTATCATCATCAAAAGAAGATTCTTCATTGAAGGATTCATAGTATTTACTTCCACTATAATTATAATTCAAGGATACATTGGTTATGTATTCAACATTGTGTACCTTATCAATTAAACACTGATTTTCAATAGGTAACTTGGCTAGTAAACCATGATTCTTCTGTCCAGAAGATTCGTAATCAGAGGATTCATCAGAAGAGTCTCCACCACTGGCCCTCGAGGTGTCATTAGCTTTCAAGACATTCTTATCTTTAGCTTTGTAGTACTTCTTTCTATTAATCTCATAATTATTTTCCTTTCTATCATTTCTCATATGCATAGGAAAATCTGGCCTTATATTCCCAACTCTTTTTCATTCATAACAAGTGACTTCAGAGTCTTTCTTATCCTTTCATTCTTTCTTCTTGTATCTATATTGAAATTCTTTCTTCCCAACTATCTTGTTCATCCTTCGAGCAAGATTAGCTAGTTCATTCTCAGAATTTTCACTTTCACTTGGTTCAGATAAAACAGTAACCTTCTTATACTTAGATCTTGTAAATCACTTATGAGTCTTGGATTTCATATGATTTGAAGTAATTGTAAAAGCAACACTTCAAATCCTATTATTTTTTTAACATTTTCAGCATCTCTCTTCATTCTAGTTTCTTGTTGAAGAACAGTTCCAAAAATCTCATCAAGAGTGATCTATGAAACATTCTTATTCTCATCAATAGTTGTTCTCTTGGATTCCCAGTCATTAGGCATGATTTCTATAATCTTGTCTATAAGAGCCTCAACATCCAAACATTTCTCACCCATGGATTGTAATCTATTGACAATATTTATACATCTCTATTATACCTTACATATAGGTTCTTCGTAAGGAAAGAAAAAACCATGAAACTCAGCTCTAAGAATAGATCTTCTTGTTTAAATAACATTGGAAGTTTCAAAATGTGTTACTTCAAGATTCTTCAAAATAAAATTTTCAGATTCACAAGAAGAAATATGGATATATATATATATTCCTTGTCATGGAACACAACAAAGTTTCGCATACCATGTAGTTAAGTTGATATTCTGACTTTTCTTGATAAGTAAAAGTTCTGACTTCCTTATTAGGAATCTTGTAATATCCACTAAGCAAAACAAAGTTGTCCACTCTAGTATTAATGACAAAAGTCTTCATACGGTCTCTCCAATATTAATAATCATTCCCATCAAAAATAGGTGGTCTAGTAGGATTAAGATTTTCTACTGAACCAACATTCATTCATTCCATCTCAAAGAAAATATCTTTCCACACAAACATGTTAGTAATAAAAATTTCTAAACAGGGATAAAAATATCCTATGCAAGGATAATATAGAACAAGGAAAACTTGAGAAGGAAAACTTATATGCGAATATAAGTATTTCAGAGACCTCCTCTAATACCAGTTGTAGGATGGAAATAATTATGTATATTCTCAATATACAAGGGAGTGAATTGTATTCTTTAAAAAAATCATTTGAATCTTTTAAAGATAGTGATGTTTAACAATGTTAAACAAGGTAAATTCAAAATAACTCTTAGTTCTACAGACTTTCTTGATTCCGGAAATGTGGTTTTGGACATTAAACATAAAAAAAGTTTACAAGGACAAAGATTCTACCTTAAAGCATATAGAATCTTACTAATCAGACTATACAAGTACAAGAAATGATACGATAGTTATACATTCCTTATCAATAAAAATGTAGTGTAAAACAAACTTGAAACAATACATGTAAATAATCTAAAATCTTTTACCCCCAAGAGAAGGGTACCCAACAACCTTGGATAAAGGCCCCTTGATATATACTTTCAATAAAGTCCATCTTACCCCCACCAGGGTAAGCCCTCGAATAAAATATCGGAGTCAATCTTGCTATCCCCACAAGCCCTCTAACTTCAATGTAGTCGGCACCTCTGTCTTCCTATCCTCGGAAGCCCACGAATGTACTCAGCAACATTCAGAGTCACACAAATCAATTATGAACAAGATTCTCGGTACACAAAAAGCATGAAAGTCTCTCTTTCCTTAGAAATAACTTCAGAAGCAAGTAAAATCAAAATTGATCATCATTTTGTGAGATCGTTCAAATGAGATCCTATTTATAGGCACATCATCAACGGTTCGATCCCTCCTCCAATGGTCATATTTTTTCATTAATTTCAGAGGGACCGGTACACGTGTCACTCAAACAATGTTTTGTTAGAAATAGAAAGCACAAAATCATTTCATAACTCAAAAAAGAGTAAGTAAAAAAAAATTGATCAACCAAATTCAATTTTCGGAGTCTAAGAAAGAATAAAAGTTCATAGTCTAACCAAAAAACCATTCAGTTTATATAATATATGAATATTCAGATTCTATCTTCCAAAGAATTAGAAACTTGAGTTTTATAGAATTCTGAAGTCTGAATTTCAATGAAATTTGGCGTTTCAATTCATAAAAATTCGAGTCTGAATTCATAATAATTCATATTCTGAATTCATAATAATTCGGAGTCTGAATTCATAAGAATTAGGAGTCTGAATCCATAAGAATTGGGAGTCTAAATTCATAAGAATTCTTGAGTCTAAATTCATAAGAATTCAGAGTTAGAAGTCAGAGTCATAATTCATAATAATTCAGAATCGGAATTCAGAGAATTCAGAGTCTGAATTCATAAAAATTCTGAGTCAGAATTCAGAGAGTTTGGAGTCCAAATTGATAAGAATTCAGAGTCTGAATTTTGAGAATTCAGAGTCTGAATTCATAAGAATTCGTAACCTGAATTCAAATGCTGAAAATAGAATTCCCTATATCAAAATATTAATAATATTATGAGGATTTAGATACGAAACTAAATTTTATACATAGAAATAAAAGTTATATTTAGAGAAACTAAAACGTGAACAATGGAAACAAGGTAAGAATAAATTTTCCTTGGGGAAGGAAAATTTTCCTTAATAAGGAAAATAAAATTATCCTAAAGATAGAGTGTTTGTGATTTTAAAAACATGAAGTAATGGAAAATTCATAAGGAAACCATATTTAATCAGTAAATATATCAATAGTATAATATCGATGAATATAACATGTTGTTTGGATATGTTATTTCATACGATATAGAGATATTTTAAAGAACATTCATCTTGAATAATCCTATTATACAGTATATTGATATTGTGATATGCATTAATAGAATTATATGACTATAATAGAATCCTGTTATTTTAATGAACATGAAAAATAAAAATTAATATTTAAGCTCTTATCCATGTCATATGTGATTGATTATAATTTCTCATAAGGGGAATCATTTGGAGAATGTATACATCAGAAGTGTTTTTAAGGAGTTAAAACTGCAACATTACTCAAATACTTCATATTTTATGGTCAAATGATATGAATATATTGGGAGCATCCATTAAGGATATATATGGTTTTAGCAGCTATAGAGATGGTGGATTGAAGAAATATAAGTATCCTATAAATTCCTCCAATGATCTCTCCTTCCTTTCTTTTTTCCAATATATACTATAATATCATGGTAGCAATGGAGGTCCTACCCAAACATTGAGTGATTTAATAATATCATAAATAGAACTCAAAGGGAATGGCCTTTTGGACATTCCTATTGATATTCATTAGAAAATTGATTGAATAAAGAGGCTTGGAAATCTACACTGAAAGGATCATTTTCTTAAATTTTTATACATGGTTTTTATTTTTCACAACATGGTGAACTCGAAAATTTAAGTTTTCTATAGTATTAAATATCATTGAATAAGTGTTATTTTGTTTTTAGAAACCCATCTGGTATATCAAATCCATTCCATTCTATTAGATTATTGAAATAAATTTTTAAATAATAAATTTTATATTTTTTGAATATCATAAGTTATGTTGTTAAAAATGATATAAATTCTCAATCGTGGGTAGTCTTATGAATATAGGACATCCAAAAAAATGATATGAAAACATAATATTTAGTTTGTGGTCGTCGAGGACCAATACCATCCATCATCACCATGGGGATGTTGGTATCAGCCTATGGGACACGCACCAAATCTTAGGGGTTCCAATACTAATGGCGATTTACGACGAGTTCCTCCCCAAAACTAATACATGGGAGGACTATGATTAGATTCCACTGGAGGAAAAAACATTGACGGACTGAGTTTAGGGGGAGGACAAGAAGTCGGTGAGGGATGTCCAGTTTAAGCGGTGGTTCAATCAATTCATGATTTCTCCTAATGATGGAAAATTTCATGTGAGGCCTCGAACCTACCAAAGGGGTTTCAACATGGAAAGGAGAACTCATAATAGAGACCATTGGAAAATAACCAATGGCATACTTAGGGATTATATGTCAGCATTAAGAAGCAACTAGTGGTTTGGTTGGATGCATTCATCTCGTCCCTTATCAGCAGTAGGATTCTACCCATAAGAGACACAAAAATGGGGGTACGACCGAGCAAGTTCATCATGGAGTCTTCATTGGTTATAGGGGAGAGGGTAAACCTAGGTATCACGATGCTTGCAAAGATATATAAGTTGTTGTGGCACATAAGTGAAGGGAAGAATCCAAAGAGGGTATGTGGGCCATTCCATATTCTGTATTGGTGGATAGCAGTGCATATCAGGGGTTTTTATGAATATTCAATCCCTATTTCTCCTCCAGGGTCAGAATTCCAACCAGAAATTTTGAATGCGGTGGGGAGTTTCCCAAACAAGCCGACCCTACCACAAGTGTTGAACCAAGTCTGGAAGGCATATGATTTCATCATCCACCATTTTCTACTACCAATAGTTGTGTTCACTGATGACAGTTGGGAACATAGGATCATTGGTGATACCTCTTGTCGATTTGAGGTGGAGTCCTAGTGGCATGGGTCGACTGCGAGCCTCTTTGGGAGCCGAACACGCTGCACCATTTCGTGAGGCTGTTCTGGTGCATGTAGTGGCTCACCATGTAGGTATAATTGAGAGTGATCCATAAGGATCACCCATGTGTGATGAGGTAAATGTGGTTTATGTTCAAACTGAAGGATGGGAAGATTTGGAATGAGCTGCCTCTGCCCATAACTGTCTATGGTATGGTGGTGGAATACACAAATAGTTGGGAGGCAGACAAGCTAAAGGATATTCTAAAGTGGTATACCATTCGTGCCAGTAATGGGGTCCCCCCTCAAGATCTATATTGGGATCAGAAGGCAGTGAGGACATATCATGGTCGCAGGGATGCAGTGGTGGAGAGACCAGACCAATTAAAATAAAGGTCATAGTAGTGGACCCGGTGGTCCTAGAGTATCAGTGTTATCTAGAGGGGAGTCCACCCAAGGGGTTCCGTAGGATTCCCACCCAAGCATGGAGGAAGCATCTGCGCCACATAGACATGTTTGAGAATGTAGTATTCCAAGTGGTTTGGGATATATGGGATATCAGTAGACAATGACTCAACCCTTATGAGATGTGGCAACATCTGAATCATCTTGGGATGAATTTTCCGTGGATTGGTCCTATCGGGGCTAGTTTTACGGTATCCCTGGTGGAGGGGGAGCAATACCTTGATGAGATAGAGAAATTTGTACATTCTCGAGGTTCTCCACATCTAATAATGGATCAAGTGAAGGTGATTCTTGATCAAATAGGCCCTCCACAATTGTCGGCCACCAAATTGAGAGAGTGTTTCCCTCAATCGGAAGAATCAGATGAGTCTTCCTAGGTGGGTGGAGGCAGTGGTGGGAGCCCTCTTGAAGAGGGAGAGGATAGCAATTTAGACCAGATCTGGAAGATTTTGTAGAGGCCATTGATGTAAGACCCTAAACTACCTCTATGTAGTCTTTATCCAACTCATTTAGGACATCTCAACTAACATTCGAACTGTGGATGAGGGCCTCGTAACAAAACTCACCCTTGATTAATAGTAGATGCATCTGTAGGATCATTGGGATCCTTGCACATGGTTGTAGTGATTATCATGCCCAATAGGGCTATGGATCCTAGAGTGGTACTCCTGGAGCCTTAAGACTTCCCCACCATATACAAGGGGACACAACTTTGTCTCCCAACGATAGAAACTCAAGAGTGAGACTGACCGTTCGACCTCCGTAAGTCGCCTTCACACAATTTGTAATTATCCTTGATTGACTAGGTTAACTAATGTTCATGCAAATTTTGTATTCACAATTCTTCAAATAGTGTGGTCCACCTTGGATAGGGTTGTTGGAGATCATAGTGCTTTCTTTACTAGGGGAACACCAGTGGTGATGGAAGTGGATGCCCAAACTGACCAAACTGCAACTCTCTCGATCACAGGTGGGACTATAAGTAGGACCGATCTTGAAATCATTTATGTGGAATCTGACAATGGGGATAAATTAGATGACCTGGGTTTGGACCAACCTGATCAAACACAGAATGAGGACACTACTGATGAGTCCTGGAGGTGTTCCCTACATATGAGCCTTCTGAACTCGTGGACAAAGATGATACAACTTATGATGTAGAAAATATAAAGATCGTATGTTTCTAGTCATGGATGCTAATCTAGTACTTCTTCGAGGAGACTCCTCAAGCGTAGTGGATAGACTAAATGGGAAGACTTCATTTTTAGATGTCCAAGCTAGGCGTTGGGGGAGTGGATGCCTAGATTCCCCATTTGATCATCTGAAACATCATTGTGGAGAAGATTCGGGAACATGATCATGGCATTGGTTTGGGCTTGAAACGGAGGAAATCCATGAACATCAAGAGGCTCCAAGATGTTTAAAGTGATATTTAGAGGTTGCTGGAAAAAGAAAATGAGTACTTTGCTTTCCATGAAGAACAATCGGAGCTTGTGATGCAGGTAAAGTCACATCTAG